>SZWC01002008.1:47059-83004 GCA_023375785.1 Penium margaritaceum | reverse complement strand
CATATGCATATGCATATGCGACTGCATGTGCAGTGGCATATGCATACGCGAATGCATATGCATGCGCATATGCATGTGCACTTGCATATGCACATGCATAGGAATTTGAGCTTGCATATGTACATGCAAATGCAACTGCACTTGCATATGTATATCCATATTCATATGCAGATGCATATGCATGTACATACATGCTTTTGTAAAAAGAAAATGCATATGCATTTGTAGCTATTGTTGCATATGCATATGCATATGGACGTATAGTCACATATGCATCCGCGTATGCTCATGCATATTCATATGCATATGCATATGCATATGTGACTACGTATGCATTTGAATGTGCATATGCAAATGCATATGCAACTACATATGCATCAAGCATGTGCAATTGGATAAAACTAAGCATCTGCATATGCATATGCAATTTCATAAGCATATACATATGCATATGCATGACCATATGCTCATGCATATGCCTAAGCATATGTGTATGCACTCACATATGAAGTTGCATATGTATATGCACATGCACATAAGTAAGATTTCTCATGTGCATATGATATTGCTTGTGCATAAGAAAATGCTCATGCAAATGAATAGGTATATGTGTATGTTATCACATATGCAGTCTCGTACTTATATGAACATGCATATGCATATGCACATGCACATGGTCACGAATTCATATGCATGTGTACATGCATGTGCATATGCATATGCATCTGCAAGTGTACATGCATATGCATATGCATTTGTATTTACATTCATGTGCATGTTCACTTGCCCTCCTCTTGTCTTTATGTGTGTGTTTTGTCAACATGAGGATCATTTGCCAAGACCTTGAAACACAAGGCGGGGCCAAGATTGTATATGGGTGATTTCATTGTGTTTCCATCTTTCCTAGTGTAACACAACGAGTGTTAGGTTGTGGCCGCTTGGTTTTCTCCAATAGGTGGTATGTTCATGGTAGGAGGAGAGAGAGGTGTACTGTTTATGGCAACCATGTTAGATGATAAAAACCCCATACTGTCGCTCATGATGGCATCTTTACCTTGGGAGGATACCAACAACTACACATGGTGTGAAAAAAAATCAAGAAGAGTGCTTTGAGATACTTCCTATTATGCCGATCGGATGTGAGGTGGTTCACAATTGGAAACGGGGCTTGTTACTTTTTACAAGAGTGGGGTCATGTGGGTAGTTTTGAGAAGTGGAAAGTATACTTTGTTGTTGGAAGTGCCAAAACTTGGCGATGTATATACAAATGGAAAGTGCAAGAGACAAGGGGCTCAGTTGATTCGTTTGGTTATCTCGCGGTTTGCGTGACGCAAATCCGCATTCTGCTTTGTTCATTTGAGAAGCTTCCCATCGGTTCGACGGGGGCTTAGGAACAAATTATTGGTTCATGATGTTTTTCAAAGTTGCTCAAAAGAACCTCGCACATAGTTTTGAAACGTCGAGGAATGTTGAGTATATATTCCGGTGAGTTCCGGGAGTGACATAAAAAGTCTTCGTTAAAGCGCGGGGATTCTGGGATATTCCGGAGAATTCCCTCTAAGCGCAAAAAAAGTGCTCGTAACTAAGTCGCAATGTAGGTTGGGAGTGGCAGAGCACATTTTAGGCTGCTTTTGGGTTTGGGTCCTGTGTATGCCATCGGCATAATACTTCCCCCCCTTCTAGCCACAACGTCTCGGGACGTTATCACCGTGTGGCCGTAGTCGGGCTCGGTAGCCGTCAATGAGAGGATCCACGTCCAAGAGCTGTCTGCATAGAACCAAGCTATTGTGTCCTGCATCATAGTTCTTACAATTGATCATGTATTGATCTTTGCCTCCTCGTTGTTGGTAATCAAGGATTTCCTCAACTTTGTACTCATGGTTGCCATCCGCGATCACGGGTGGCAGTGCAGGTGCCACGCGTCCTTGAAAATCTGCTGCTCGTTCGATGTAGTGTTGAAGTTTGCTGATGTGGAATACCAAGTGAATTTGCATGTTTTTGGGTAGTCGGAGTTTTGCTACGACTGGAGTGCGCATCTTTACGATGCTGAAAGGCCCTAACCATCGTGATTTGAGCTTTGGATTGTTTGATCTACGGAGTTTGACAGTTGCAGAGTTGAGCAAAAATTGTCACCGGTCTTGAACTCCTTGGGTTGTCGATGTTTATCGGCTTGCCGCTTCGTAGCGTCTTGTGTCTTTGCAAGAGCTTGACAATTTTCTTCCAGATTGTGGAAAATCTACGCCGATGCATGTCGACGGCGGGGATGTTTCTCTCGGTCTGCAGGCCAATCGGGGTGGTTGGTTTTGTTCCGTAAACCACCTCAAATGGTGTTTTTTCCTGTTGCAATAGATCTTGCCAAATTGTATGCAAACTCGGCGAGTTCGCATACAATTCGACGGGCAACTTGACCGCCCAGTCAGTGCCGTGAGGTTCACAGAGAGTTCAAAGAAGTTGCTTGAGCGTTTGGTTGGTTTGCTCGGTTTGTCCATGAGTTAACGGATGGAACGCGGTTGAAAGTTGAATTTGACTCCCATACCACAACATCAAATCTTGCCAAAACTGGCTGGTGAACCGCGCATCTCAATCGCTCGTGATTGATCGCGGAACCCCATGTAGTCGGACGATTTTTTCAGTGAACAGTCGTGTTGTTCCTTTGGCGGCTACATCCAATGTGGTCAGAATGAAGTGCGCCTTTGAGAACCTGTCGACAACGACAAGTATAGCGTCAAACCCTTCTGGTGTGACAGGCAAACCGATCACGACATTCATGGAGATGTCGGTCCACAGTTTCTTTGGTATTGGTAGTGGGTGTAGTTTTCGGAGGGGTTTGGTGCATCGACTTTTGTGTCACTGACAAAGGTCGCAGCTTTTGCGGAAGTTCGTAGCGTCAACCCCCATGTTGTCCCACCAATAGTGCTTTACAAGCTTCTTCAGAGTCTTGTCGGTTCCGAAGTAACCTCCTCGACCAATGTCGTGGCATTCCTCAAGAAGCATGCATTGCAGCTCCTTAATTTCAGGGACAACGACTTCATTTTTATGCTTTCTGTACCAATAGGAGNCTGGTGTTACAAGCAAACCGATCACGACATTCATGGAGATGTCGGTCCACAGTTTCTTTGGTATTGGTAGTGGGTGTAGTTTTCGGAGGGGTTTGGTGCATCGACTTTTGTGTCACTGACAAAGGTCGCAGCTTTTGCGGAAGTTCGTAGCGTCAACCCCCATGTTGTCCCACCAATAGTGCTTTACAAGCTTCTTCAGAGTCTTGTCGGTTCCGAAGTAACCTCCTCGACCAATGTCGTGGCATTCCTCAAGAAGCATGCATTGCAGCTCCTTAATTTCAGGGACAACGACTTCATTTTTATGCTTTCTGTACCAATAGGAGCCTGCAAAGTGGAATTTTGTCGTGTCGTAGGCTCCGTGGTCTTCGTAGCCACGTGAAAATAAGTTCGCCACGTTTGGGTTCTCTTGGATCTCCAGTGCGTTGACCTCCGCAAAATCGGGCCGGTGGCTCAGCGCGTCCGCTGGATTTGTCTTCCCCGGCCGATACTTGATTTTGTAGTCAAAGTTGGACTCAAGGAACTCCATCCATCAAGTTTGTCTTTGGCTGAGGTTTGGCTGCATTTTAAAGTACTTGAGGGCATGGTGGTCTGTTTTAACCGCACACTTGCGGCACTCAAAATAACATTGCCAGGTTTTAAAGTCATGGATAACTGTGAGCATTTCTTTCCCGTAATCGGCATAGTTGAGCTCTGCCCCGTGAAGCTTTAGCGACATGTATGCGACGGATTGTTCTCCTCCGCCGTTGTCGTGTAAGAGGACCACTCCAATTGCATGATCGGAGGCATCCGTGGCCATGATGTAATCGGCCGTTGGATCTGCCAATAGAAGGGTTGGCTCTGAGGTCAAAGCTTTCTGTGAAGATGTAAAAGCTTCTTGTTCAGTGTCTCCCCAATTCCACTCGCAATTTTTGCGGGTGAGGTCAGAAAGTGGCGCTGAAATTTGGGCGTAATCCTTCACAAAGCTCCAACAATAGTTGCGGAATCCGAGAAAAACTTGTACGTCATGTACACTTGTTGGAGTTGGATTTTGTGCCACTGCAGATATCTTTTTTGGGTCCATGGATGTCCGTCCATCACCGATGATGTGACTGAGAAACTTGATCGAGCGTTGACCAAAATCACATTTCAAGAGTTTCCCGTAGAAATTCTCCCGCTAGAGGACCTCAAGCACCTGTCGAACATGTCATCGATGTTCCTCTGTAATCTGAATGTACACAACGATTTCGTCAAGGTATATCATGACAAAATCGTCGAGGTATGGGCAAAAGATATGGCTCATCGCTGCCATGAACGTTTCAGGAGCATTTCTCAGTCCAAATGGCATAACTCTGAACGCAAAGTGCCCGTAACGTGTTCGAAAGGCAATTTTTGCAACATCCTTGTCGGTGATGCAAATTTGGTGGTAGCCGCTCCGTAGATCGATTTGCTGAAAATTCTTGCTCCACGTAGTCGGTCAAAAAGCTCGTCCGCTCGAGGAAGGGGGTAGCAGTTCTTGATCGTGATATCTTTCAATGCGTGGTAATCCACGCACATCTGCATTTTGCCATTTTTCTTTTTTACAAACAATATTTGTCCGGCGTACGAGGAAACGGATGGTCGGATGAACCCCTCAGTAAGCATTTTGTCCAACTGTTGCTTAAACTGCGTGAGTTCGTGATCACTCATCTGGTAATTCACCTTGATGGTTGGTCTACTGCCGGGTTTGAGCTCAATTTGGTGGTCGTTGTCGCGTTTGGGAGGGATTTCGCTTGGTAGTTCATCGGGGAACGCCCCTTCAAATTCTTTCAAAAGCAGAGCAAACTCCTTTGGTACTTTTGCAAACTTTGATGCCGATGAGGCTGATGAGGCTGATGCGTCTGTTGCATCGACTGATTTGTTCCATGTGCTGTTCAGATCAATGTGGACCAACCATGCCGAGGGCCCCTCCTCAGTTATCAATTTGCCATGTCGAGCAAAATTGGTGTAGTTGGTGGCCGTTGCTCACGTGCGGTTACTTCTGCTGCGGTTATGTCATTGTTCGCACATCGGCCTGATTTTGGTTGCGACATGAGCGACACAAAATTCTGCTGCCCATTACATTTGATTTAGACAGCGCCGCTGCTCCAGTCAACTTGCGGATTTTGGTGGTACAGGAAATTTCGCCCAAGGATCACCTTGTAGTCGCTCATTGGGCAGGATCTCCAAATAGTTCCGTCCTGCAGATCCCAATCTGTAGTTGTAATGGGTACTTCAATTGGCAGATGTGAAGTCACCCATCAACGGTTTTCCCTTCAAAGCTTCCAAGTTCGTGCTTCAACCCCAGATTTTTCACCAGTTGATCAGATACAAAACTGTGAGATGCACCTCCATCAAGTAAATCTGGCAAAGTTTTTCAACCTTTGTAGCCCCTCGGTTGTACCCTCAGTAGTATGCCAGGCTGGTCTTCCTCGTATCCCTTGTCAAGTTTTTGGGTCTCAGGAACCCCCGTATCAGGCCATTGTAGCCATTTGTGTGGGTGATCGTTTGGCACAGGTTTTTCGGCGGGGTACCTTCGGCCATCGCCGGTGTCTTTGCCGATTGCCGTTGCTGTCGTTGGGTGCGCTCACTCCGTGTGTCGACTTTGTCGTGAGCTCTGCAAACTTCTTGGCAGTGCAGATGCGCTTGAAGGTACGTGCGAGTTTTGTGTTCATGTGAAAAATAGTCTTGTGCCCTGCCCAGGCCGATGTGCTCTGATACCAAGTGTTACGCCGTTCGGAAGTGAGGTGGTTCACAGTTGAAAACATGGCTTTTTACATTTTATGAGAGTGGGGTCATGTGGGTAGTTTTGTGAAGCGGAAAGTATACTTCGTTGTTGTAAGTGCTGAAACTCAGCAATGTATATACAAATGGTGAGTGCAAGAGAAAAGGAGCTTAGACGAGCCGTTCGATTATGTCACGGTTCGCGTGACACAAATCTGTGTTATGATTTTTTCGTTCGAGAAGCTCCCCATCAGTTTGAGGGGGGCTTCGAGTACGAATTCTTGGTTTGCGAGGCTTGTCAAAGTTGCTCAAATGAACCTTGCACGTAGTCTCATAACGTCAAGGAGCGTCCAGAATATGTTCCGGTGAGTCCCGGGAGTGACCTAAAAAGTCGTCGTTAACGCGCGAGGCTTCCGACGTATTCCGAAGCATTCCCTCTGAGCGCGAAAAAAGTGGCATTGACGAAGTCGCAATGTATTTTGGGAGCGGTGAAGCACGTTTTAGGCTGCTTTTGGGTTTGGGCCCTGTGTATGCCATCGGCATGACCATAACACGACGGGTAACCGGGGTAAGAGCCTTTGTGGGTGAGTGAGCCCTTGGGACTCGATTGCTCATGGCAATTGCGTAGGTTGGTCGTCGACATTAACTTTGCCGTGAAGTCAAGTCTCTCAAAAATGACTCCCCTCACAAGTATGCCCTGACCAAGGTCGGGGCGCGGAGTCCATTCTCGTCATAGGGCGACCCAAGAGGGAGGATGGAGGATATCATTTTATCCGTCCGTTTTGTCAGCGGGTTGATGCGGCTCGACTAGATATATTTATATTGTCAAGTCAACCCGTTAAACTATATTATGTTGTCCACGTGGAAACCCTAAGTTTCTGGCGTTATTAGGGATGGGGAGGTGGTGGCAAAATATCTTCGTGCGCGCAAGGGTATTTTGCCACCACTCGGTGCCCCTCGTCCGATGGCGTGGCCAACACATTTATAAAATTGTGTTCGCCACGCCACCGGGTGGGGGTGGCACTCAGCGAGGTGGTCTCATCAGAACGCCCACTGGTGGACCCCTCACGAGCCCCCTCGTCATGGCATGGAGCCTCGTGAGGGACCCCTTGATGGGTAGAGACCCCTCGCGATGTCGCATTGGGTCATGCCCAATGCGACAGCGCGGGCCCCGCGTAGCCCATCGTGAATACTCGCGATGGTCTCGAGTTCCGTTGCTAGAGGTTGCGAGACCTCTAGTGATGGCCGGATAGTGTGAGGCACTATCCGGTCGCCCTCTCGCAAGGAGGAAGCTTCTCCAAAGCTTCCTTTTCGCGAGGCTGGTCGGCGAGGAGTCTTCCTCGCCGTCCAAAAGACCGAACGGGGAATATTCCCAATTTCTGGGACGCGACAGGCCTTGTAGGAATAAGGCCGCCGGTCTAGGCATTGTAACAAAGTGGCATAGATTCTGCCAGGTTTGTTACATTCCTCCCCGTCTACTTTGGACCGTCTGGTTCAAGAGGGTCTAGATTGGTTGTTGGTGGAATGAGACATGCTTTTTTTTATCTACAAAACAATAATTTGGTGCATCCATGGGATCATGCGCCATTGCACAGGTAGAGAAAACTCAAAAGATTGAGATTGATATTCTTCACGAGCACAAGATTGTACATGGATCAGCCAAGTTCACATGAAAAGTTTTTACGGCTAACGCTTCCTCCCTCTCTTGCGAGGAGCGTCCTCACGACCATCAGCCTGGGCGTCCCCATGTGTCCGAGATCACCGCCCAGGCAGGCTCACGGTACTCTGACAGGTGAAGGTCTCCTGCGTGGGCCTTGTGTCAGGGTGGTACCTTCCGGGGCATGAGTGCAAAAGCAAGGAGCCTGGCCTTGCCAATAGTCCTTGATCAGAGCAGCCAGGACACGAATCTCAGGCTCCCAACTGTTGTGTTCAGGTCCACAATCGGCCCAACTCACGAGGTATTCCTTCACAACAGGTTTACCGCATATACGTTCGTGGTATTGGAGGAGCCCATGTACCTTGTACTGACCTTCACTTGCGAGCATTACAGGGGGAGGCTGAACCGTTCCTGATGTTACATAAGGTGCGAGAAGACAGACAAGAAACACGTCATGGATCTTCATGACCTTTGGAAGAGCAAGGCGATAAGCAACCTCACGAATCTTGTGAGTGACCTTGAATGGTCCGACTCACTTAGGGAGGATCTTCCTTGCTCCAGGCTTCTTGAGACGCATGTTCTTTGTGCTCAGAAGCACCTGGTCACCGACAAGAAATGTGATGTCACGGCGACCAGCATCGGCATAGGCCTTTTGGCGCTGCTTCAATGCACGGAGGTATTCACGTGCTTCTCTACAAAGAGTGTCCATGCGATCGGCAAAGGCCTGGACGGAAGGTACCTGATTCTCGCCGCCCTCGCGCCTCACCAAGGAGACGGGTACCATAGGATGCCGGCCGTAGCTCAGAAAGAACGGTGCCAAATTTGTGGATTCATGAATCCAGTTGTTGTATTGAGAAACTCATCCCAATCATCCATCAAAGGATCCACGTACACCCGGAGCATCTGCTCCAGAGTTTGTTTCATCCGTTCAGTCTGTCCATCCGTTTGTGGAGGAAAAGCAGTGGACATATTTTGGCAGGTGCCAAATATCTCACCAAGGGCTTGAGAGAATTTACTTGCAAATTGCACGTCTCGATCAGAGATGATGCGTAGCAACAACCCATGATGTTGAACAACAGTGTCCCAAGAGATGCGTGCTGTTTCCTTGGCTGTGGAATGCGTGGTTGTGGGCATGAAATGCGCCATCTTGGTCAAAGATTTGACCACCGCCAGGATAGCATCATGGCCATGAAGTGTCTCGGGTAAGCCAGTGATGAAATCCATGCTCACTTCTTCCCATGAGGAGTTAGGCACTGGGAGGGGCTTCAGCAATCCTGCTGGTGCCTTGTTGCTCGACTTGTTCCAGATGCACAAGTCACAGGCTTGGATGTATTTGCGTATGTTGCACGACCATCCAGGCCACCAATAATGCTCTAAGAGAGCCTTTCCGGTTATTGCTGCACCAAGGTGGCCAGCTGCTGCTAGGTTATGGAACTCAAAAAGGATCTCATCCCGCAGCTTTCCGAAGTTGGGCACAACCACCAAGGTGCCCTTCCAGTAGAGACAAGAGGCTTCTACCAAGCCGTATTGGTCAATGTTTCCTTGGTCAAACCATGGGTCGTCAAAGTATCACATGTGGATACGTTGCAAGAATGGCGTGAGATGTGCCGTCGGTTTTGGTGGTTGGTGTAGGGGGTTATCAGGCTTGGGCACATCCTACTCCCGTATTTCTTTTGTGCGAAGGGATCACGGTTGAATTGTGGTGAGAACCGCGTTGACTGGAGTGCGACTCAATGGGTCTGCCATATTTGAACAACCGAGTCGGTATTCCCACTGGAAGTGGAATCTGCTTAACTGCTCGCTCCAACGAGCTTGTCGCCGAGAAAGATTAGGTTGTGACTGAAAGAATACTTGAGGATTGTGGTTTGTAACCACAGTGAATCCACCCTTGGTACCTTCAAGGTAACAGCGCCAAACCTTCAAGAGATGAACTGCCGCAAGTAACTCTTGGTCACCTGTGGTGTAGAGAGTCTCAGCGCCTTAGAGTTTGTGACTCTCATATGCGACTGGTTGTCCTTCTTGCATAAGGACAGCCCCTATCCCAACGGTAGATGCATCAGAGAGCACCTCGTATGGTTTTTTGGAATTTGGGAGTGCAAGCACAGGTGCAAATGTCAGAATTTCCTTGAAACACACAAATTCATGCTCACACTTATCAAACCATGTCCATTTCACGTCTTTACGTGTAAGAGCTGTGAGTGGGGTGACAAGACTAGAGTAGCCTTGCATGAAGCAACGAAAGTAATTCGCCAAGCCTAAGAAGGCTTGTATTTTGCCCACATTGGATGGTTAGGGCCAGTCCACAACACCTTGCACTTTACGAGGATCCACTCGGATTCCTTCGCTGCCAATGATGAAGCCCAGATACAACAGCTCGGGTTGTACAAAAGCAGACTTGTCCATCTTGGCAAAGAGCTTCTCCTTGCAAAGGATCTTGAGCATGGTACGTAGATGTTGTACATGCTCTTCATGAATTTTTTAGAACACCAGAATATCATCAAGATACACAAAGACGGTTTTGCCCAACTGGTCACAAGAAATGTGATTCATTCTGGCTTGAAATGTTGCTGGGGCATTGGTAAGACCAAAGCTCAGCACTCGGAACTGATAATGTCCCAGATGTGTACGAAACGCGGTTTTGGGGACATCTTCTTCAGTGATCCAAATTTGGTGATATCCTTGTGCCAGATCAAGGGAAGTGAAGACCTTTGCACCTTGAAGTTGGTCAAAGAGATCCTCGATCCTTGACAAGGGGTAGCAGTTTTTAGCCGTCAAGCTGTTCAACGCAGGTAGTCAACACACATGCGCAAACCTCCATCCTTCTTGTTGACAAAGAGGATAGGAGCTCTGACTGGAGAGTTGCTAGGTTCAATCCATCCCTTGGCCAAGTATTCCTTTATCTGTCGTTCGGCTTCTTCATGCTCAGAAGGACTGAGGTGGTACATGGGCTAAAACGATGGCCTTGCTCCTGGCTTAAGAGGGATCGTATGACCAACATTTCGTTCTGGCGGTAGGCCATCCAAGAGTGGGCCAAAAATGTCAGAAAACTCTTCAAGAAGAGAGCTGAAATCACTCAAGCATGACGGTGGGTCGTCGCCATCGACCTTACGCAGTTATGCTAGGAGTACATTGTGCCCTTTACGCAAGTACCCCTTCACTTGAAGCGCCGGAAGGACGGATTGTTCAGTCTTGTGGGAGGGCTTTGAGCGATCCAGAGGCAAAGGCGTGATGGAACGCTTGCCTTTTTGTACAGTGAGAGTCTTTGTGACTCAACTCATGTTGATCTTGTGCTCATTAAGCCAAGGATCACCCAAAACAACGTCAAAATGATCAGTCAAGTCGATGAAAGTAAAGCTGATTGTTGTGAGAGTTCCTAGCTTGAGTCTTGTCTGACATGTGTCGAGTACATCAACCTCACGGCTGTCACCGACGGTGATTTTTCCCTCACAAGGCGTGCATTTCAATCCTAGCTGTCGTACACAAGAGGCAGTAATGAACTCGTCACCAGCACCTGTGTCAAGTCTTGCACACGTGCCCCAGCCAGATGACCTTCGAATTGCATTCTCATCTTTGCATGTGAGGAGCATGTGAACAAGCTCTTTGGAGGTTTGGCCTGCAAGTGGTATGCGTCGAAGTGTTCTGTGCTAGGACGTTGCTCAACAGAGTCACCCACTTTCTCCCACATGTGGTGTCCTTTGTTTACATTACACAAGATTTACCATCCATTCAAGAGTTCTTTCTTCAGACCCGCAAAGGTAGGAACTGCAACAGTCACTTACGTCAGTGAGTTCATCTTGTGGGCTATGTTTGCAAACACAAGCACTTTGTTTGCTTTCTGTTGTGTGTATAAAATCAAGCAAGTGTGATTTTGCAAGCATTCATCATCAGTGAGATCTATGAGTGGAAAATGGCGAGAGAGAAACACAGAGTCAATGCTCACGAGGGAGCAGAGAATAGCAGAAAACAAAGCCACAGTGAGGCATTCCAACTGTGAGAAACTGGGGTGCAGTTCCAACGTGGCCTGAAGGGTTTTCTGTGCTCACGGGTTTGTTTTGTGTGGGTGTTCTGAGTCTATGCGTGAGCCTCACGCTATGTTTCTCGAAGTGGAAGATAGTTGCGAGAAAGTCACTTTTGCAAAGGGAAGAATGCGATTTTTCATTAGTAATTAAACATGGGCATGATCTGAACATTTGAAGGGCTAATGATGAGCTCTTAAACACACCAAACCATGCGCAATTCAGATCACTGTAGCTCCTGCTATGTCAGCCAAAGCGCAGCACCCAAAACCAGCCGCTCAGTCGGTGGCGCGCACCACGTCGCCCGCCAAGGGGCCCTCACACATCAAGGACCCATCACAACGCTATTCCGGAGGCGCAAATGTCCCTACGTGCAGCGGCGGTGCCCCTTGCGCCTTTGGGGTCTGTTTTGATGAGTTGATGATCGTGTTTGGTGATGGGGATTGATGTGGTTCAAAACCTGTTCGTGGACCTGTTGTCGGAATTTTGACTGTCCCCAAGTAACAAACTGTACTACAGTTTCGAACTCCGAGCCAAGATTTTGGACCAAGTCCCTGAGTAACAAAGTGCACTCCTGAAATCCGACGGATCATCCACCGGACGCCTTGGCAGCTCTTCTGGAGCAAAATCCCCAGATGGCATTTTGTTACAGGTTCCGGTCAATGATTCACCGGCAGTCAAACCGCGGCCAGCTCCTAGAGCCGCCGCACACACCCCAACTTTGGAAGCCCATATCTCCCTTGGTACTAGTCTGATTCCGGTGAAACAACTTCCACCGGATTCAACGACTCGTAAACTCGCAATCCTCTATTTTAGGATCTGAGCAATCCTTGAGTCTCCACATCTATCGATGATGAATTTCCTCTCTCTGGCGGCTCGTCGGTGCCTCCCGGCTCCGCACTTGGGCATGCAGAGGGGCAAATCTTCAACATTCCCCCTTGCACCTGCCATGCCCACTGCTTCTACTTGGTCTCATTCATCTTCCGCTGTGACCTTTAGCCCATCATAGCTGGTCATCCCATGTCCGGCTACGCTTAATGCGTGTCGGTCAACGGGTTGCGTTTTGGTGAAGCAATCCGCAAGCATGTTGTGCGTGCTGCAGTACTTCAACACCACGTGCCCCTTTTCAACCATGTCCTGTGCATAGTGATAACACACGTCGATGTGCTTTGTCCTCCTATGCTACGTCGGGTTGTTAGTCAGTGAGATTGAGCTGGTTTTGTCCTCTTGCACCAATGTAAGCTCCTACTGCGGCACGCCCAACTCCCCCAACAACCTGCAGAGCCACATGGCCTCCTTGATCGCCTCGGCCAACGCGATGTACTCTGCTTCTACGGTGGAGGTGGCGATGCAACCCTGCTTCCTGCTGCACCACAAGACCACTGCACCAGCAAGGAAGAACATGTAGCCGGATGTGGACTTCCGCTTGTCCACATCGCCCGCATAGTTTGCATCCGTATACCAGACACAAAGGGTCCGCCCGCCCCTTGCCGTCGAACCTCAAGCGCGCATGCCGCGTTGCCTGCATGTAGCGGAGGATGGGCTTGATGGCCTGTTAGTATAATGGCACTGGATCGGCCACATACCTGCTCACTTGGCTCACCGCGTAGGCTACGTCCGGTCATGTTGCCACCATGGCGTTCATGAGGCTGCCCACCGCCGATCGGTAGGGCACCCCTACCATATCCTCTTACTCTTCTTTTGTTTGCAGCACCATTGCCGCATTCAGTTCAGAGGTCATGGAGACCGGACTACCAACTGGTTTGCAGTCCTCCATGCCATACCGTTTTAGCACCTCGGCCATGTATTTGGCCTACCCCAGCTCAAGCGTGCACGCCCTCCGATTCCACGTGATGCTCATCCCGAGGTAGTTTTCTAGCTCCTCCATGGCTGACATCTGGAATTTGCTGCTCAGCTGCTCTTTCAGTCGCTGTAGGCTTGGCAGATCCGCCGAGCACAAAATCAGGTCGTCCACATAGAGTTCGACGATTTGATGGAGTCGTTTGTCACGTCACACGTACACGTTGTGATCCACCTCACAGTGCTTGAAGCCGATTTGTGCCATGAAGTTGTCCATCTGTTTGTACGAGCATGTAGGCAATTGTTTTAGCCTATACAAGGACTTGCGCAGCTTGCACACCTTGCCCTCTGACGCCTCCACCCCTTTCGGCACCTCCATGAAGATCTCTTTGTCTATGATGCCATTGAGGAAGGCCATATGTACGTCCATTTGGTGGAGCTCCATGTCCTTCGTGGCCGCCACCGCAAGGATCGCATGGATGCTTGTGAACGTGACGACGGGAGCAGACGTCTCATCAGAGTGCTTGTCCTTATTCTGTGCGTATCCCTTTTGCAGCACCTGTGCCTTACATTTTGCAACCACACCTTCCTTTGTGAACTTCGTCTTAAAGACCCACTTTGAGCCAATGACCTTGGCATACTTCGGCCTGTCAGCCAACTGCCACGTGTCATTTTCCGTGATGGACGCCAGCTCCAATTTGATGGTTGCATCCCATTGATCCCTTTCAGGTTGTGCAAGCGCCTCTTGCACAGTAGTTGGCTCCGTTGGTGCAGTTAGCATGCAGCGCGTCATGCTGATCCATCGACCGGTGCTTGTGTCGAAGCGCTCCCCCACTTTTTGATGCCTCCCGTTACGGCGTGGTAATTTTGGTGGCGCATCGCCGCTCTATTGTGATCCCTCTGACTCAGTACACTCTGGTGAATCATTGAGTGGACGGCTCCCCAAGGATCTCTCTGGCTCCGACAAAACATTACCTGAATGACCGGCGCGTCCTGTGGATTTTCCACCAATACCCGATGCACACTCTGGTGGGAGTGCGCGCCTTGGCACCCTCAGTGTCTCATCCGCCGGATCCTTCCGGTGGATCTCTTCATCAGCTTGATCTTCATCAAAGTCCTCCATGTTGGCTGCCACTGCTTTGTAGTGCTCTGACCTTCTGGTCAGTCTGCCTCTCCACCGCGGTGACATACTCCTTCAACCGGTCTAGGATCTCGCCTTTCCGCTTCATGAAGTACACATAGAGTTTTTTTCTGTAGTCATGTATGAAGGTGACAAAGTAATTTGCATCGCTCTTTGACGCCAACTTGAATGATCCAAACACGTCGCTGTGCCTGACCTCCTGCAAGTCCAAGTCGCGATTCACGTTCTCATTGAACGGTTTACACCGCGCCTTGTCCAAAATGCAAGTCTTACACTTTTTGTGCTTTGTTGCATCTGTCCCCTCTTGCGCAGTGTCGATGACGAGGCCGCATACTCGCACTGAACCATCTCCTTCATGACTGCGTTTGAGGAATGCCCCAGTCGTCGGTGCCAAAGCTCCAAATCAGCTATCCCTCCTTTGGCCAGGTTGACAGTGCGTTCCTGCAAGTCTGCTGAGTCTGTCGCCGCGGGGATCACCTTGGTCTCCACGATGTAGAGGCCTCCCATCACGCTTAGCCTCCAGCATGGGCTCGTCGCCACCGTCCTTCTGCACGACTACCCCTCTTCTCGTAAAGAGCACCTTGTACCCTTAGTCAATCAGGCGGCTAACACTTAGAATATCTACCAAGCCGGGTACATGCCGCACGTCCTTGATGACGCACAACACCTGCTTCCAACCAACCACCACCTTCACGTCCACGTCTCCTTGGCCTGCCACCAGCTTGACCTTGTCGTTCGCGACCACCATGGATTTGCTGGACCTGGTGTAGTTGATGAACCCGACCTTCTCGAAGTGGGTATACTCCTCCACTCCGGAGTCAAGCATTGCCGGTTGGCCTTCTTGAGGTAGTGCTTTTGAGTTTCATTGAGGAGCACCTTCCCGCCTTTGGCGTCCTTGCCACCGGCCTTTGCCTCCTCGGCGTACTCATGGGCCCAGTTGTCCACCTTGCTACAATTTCGGCATGCACCCTTCTTGGCGCCCTTTTTGCCGCCGCCATGTCCGCCACCTACTTTGCCCCCGCTTATACCCCCAAACGTTTTGGTGACTAGGGCGGATGAGGATGACAAGGACTCCTTGCAGCTCCGTCGCTACGCCTTGTTGCGGATGTACTCCGCGACTGTACCATAGGTGAGCTTGTCCTTTGCCCATCCTCCTAAGACAGTAATGAGAGGGCTCCAACTATCAAGAAGGACCATGAAGAGGGCCATCGCTTGCAGCTGCATGTCGATCTTCCACCCCATGTCATTGCCTTGTGAGGCAAGCAACTTGATGTGCTGCATGGTGGTGATGACATCATCTCCCTCCTCGATTCTCACTGTCAAGAGTCATTTCATTGCAAAGATTTTGTTCTCCAATGACTTGGATTGATGGATGTCACAAGGTTTTTGCCAAACCTCGGCTAAGAGCTTGTAGCCCTGGATGTAGCCCCATTATGACTCGGTCGTCCCAGACACCAGTAGCATGAGCGCCTCCGTGTTCTTCTTTGTGAAGGCCTCCTTCCATGTTGCCGTTGCTTCATCGAGGACTTCCATTCCCTTCATGACCTCGAGCAACCCCTTATGCGCGAGGTGCAGCTCAAAGTGCCAACTCCACAGCCTGTAGCCAGGGCCACCTGCATACTTCTGGATGGGCTGCATCTCCTTCTGCGCCATTAGCGCAGTCTTCAACTCCGGGACCTTAGAGCTTGACGGCGATGTCGTCCCTGACGACGATCCCGTCCACCGCAAAAGCTGTGAGCAATTTGTAGACCAGTCAGGGCAGCGGGCCCATAACCCTTTGTCAGAAACTGGGGTGCAGTTCCTACGTGGCCTGACGTGTCTTCTGTGCTCATGTCTTGTTTTGTGCGGGTGTTCTGAGTCAAAGCGTGAGCTTTTCGGTCGCCTCACGCTATGTTTCTGGAAGTGGAAGACAGTTGCGAGACAGTCGCTTTTGCAAAAGGAAGAATGCAATTTTTTTTTAGTTATTAAACATAGACATGATCTAAACATTTGTAGGGCTAGTCATGAGCTCTTGAACATACCAAACTGTGCACAATTCAGATCACTGTAGCTCCCGCTATGTTAGCAGAAGCGCAGCACCCAAAACCAGTCGCTCATTCGATGGCGTACACCACGTCGCCCGCCAAGGGACCCTCACACATCAAGGACCCATCACAACGCCATTCCGGAGGCGCAATTGTCCCTACGTGCAGTGGCAGTGCCCCTCGCACCTTTGGGGTCTATTTTGATGAGTTAATGATCATGTTTGGTGATGGGGATTGATGTAGTTTGAAACCTGTTCGCGGACCTGTAGTCGGAATTTTGACTGTTCCCTAGTAACAAACTGTACTGCACAGTTTCGGACTCCGAGCTTAGATTCTGGCCGAGTCCCTCAGTAACAAACTGCACTCCTGAAATCTGGCGAATCATCCACCGGATGCCTCGGCAACTCTTTTGGAGCAAAATCCGCAGATGGCATTTTCTTACTGCTTCCGGTCAATTATTCACCGACAGTCAAACCGCGGCCAACTCCTAGAGCCTCTGCGCACCCCCCAATTTTGGAAGCCCATATCTCCCTGGTTACTAGTCTGATTGCGGTGAGAAAACCTCCACCGGATTCAACGACTCGTAAACTTTCGAAGGCAATCCTCCATTTTAGGATCCGAGTATTCGTTGAGTCTCCAGATCCATTGACAATGAATTTCCTCTCTCTGGCAGTTCGTCGGCGGTTGCTGGCGCCCAAGTTGGGCATGCAGAGGGGCAAATCTTCATTGCTAACTACTTCCCATCATCATCCTGGAACATGAAAGCACGTTCAACATCCAAGGATCTCTCAGCCACAGCCCCTATTTCTTTTCCACTACCGGCCACTAGGCAACTCAAAAACCCTTCCCATAGCCTGCTGGCGTGCGACCACCATTGACGCCCTTGGCATTTTGGTGGTTTCCTTGTCCCTTATCCTACTTGTCTTCACCCTATTCATTGGTGTTTCCACGAGCACGATCCTTCTGGCACTTGCGCCATTTAGAAGCATAGTGCCCAGTCTTTCCACAGTAGTAGCAGGTGAGGGTGCTTGTCTTGGCTTTGCCCTCTGCACGCTTCTTGTGGCTGTCCTGCGACTTGGAGGGTTTGTGACTACCCAGCCTGTGCCGAGGGAGTTTACGCTCACCATGTTGGGGAGAGTGGTTATGCGTTTTGTTGCCATGCAGGTGATGCTGGCCGGGACGTGTGTTCACTCCATATTCGGCCAACATGGAATTGTACTTCACGAGGATGAAGTCATGCAGCTCAGCGTAACTGGTCCAAGGCTTGCCTTGGGGATCCAGTGTACAAGAACAAGCAAGGGACTCGTTAGAAAGGCCGTTGGTAAGCCGTTCCACCATTTGCCATATGGGATGGCGGTCCTCATCGTTGATTTTATCAAAGGTCTTGTCTCAATCCTACAGGTATTCCGCAACCTTGCGGTCACCCTGGTGGATTTTTGACAGACATCTAGACACATGCTGGGAGACGGCCTCCCTATTGTACAAGTCCATGAGGATCTTGCACAGGTCTTCCCAGTGACGTTTGGGGACCGACTGAGGTGTTTCCACATATAACACTTTCAGCCAGTTCTTCACTGATGAGAGTGTTGCGCTATGAAGGAAAGCTAGCTCGATGGTGCCCCAAGCTCATTGCTTGATGTTATGGAGCTCAAGCAAAAGCTCCATGCATGGCTTCCAAGTGGCCAAGTCCATGTGCTTAGATAGGCCAAACTTGGGACAATCACTCACGCGCTTCATAGCCTTTGAGATCTCAGCACCCAGTGTAGCATCATCATCCTCAGGGTGTTTCTCTCTTTTCAAGCCTGATGAAGACGACGACAGCCGCTCAGGCCCATCGACCGATCATCATGGGTGTCACCCGTCAGGCTATGGGCATCATCATGTGATGGATGCTTAGGTTTGCGACCCTGGGATGGGTGGACGGGATCAAGGCTTGTCGGCCATGCTACTAGCCACCCATGATGTTCAGCATACTACTGAATGCATCAGGATGAACATGCTGCTTCAGGGCAAGCACACTCTTGTGAGCTGGTTACGCTTTAGAGCGTCAAGCAAATGCTTTTATTCCTTGGTGTCTTGCTAAAGGTTCAGTGCATCAGCGATGTCCGCTAGATCCTTTCGCGATCCCTGGCCTCCCTTAGAGAAGATGGTCGTGTTGGCGGCCGCAGCACATGGATGTGCTCTTTTAGGTTTTCCTTGCTCAAGGCGAGCCAAGGGACCATCCTGGGGTTCTGGGAGTGGTGCACGTTCTAAGGCAAGCAACGTGTTCCTCCCATCACCACCTACCGGTATGCCATCTGAGTCAACGCCACAAGATGTATGACCAGCAGGTAGCTCAAGGCCACCGTTCCCCTTTGCCATGGCCGAAGCCCTAACAGCTCCCACCGTGCAAAATTCACGGATTTTAAGCTCTTCAAGGTGGTTGATTGCAGTCAAGGTGGCAGCATCAATGCCGTTGAGAGGATCATCATCCTCTTCATCTTGGGCCTCCAAGGGGAGCCGGTCGTCCTCTACTCCAACGTCATCGTCTTTGCCCTCTACGACAGCAGGTTGTACGTCTACCATGTATGCTATGCCGGTGGCGTTGGCAAGGCCCTCGGCCTTATCGCCAATGCGTGGAGTCGATGACACCTCCTTGGTCTCCTCATTTCCCTTCACGATGTCCTTGGCGGCAGGGCTTCTACTGGGCGGCATCTTTGCAAAAGCGGTAGATGCGACGTGACCAATGCCCGTCCCACAAGGGCTCTTTGTCGGCGCCATCGTGTGCGGAGCATGATTCCTGGATGCGCTTAGGCCACTCTCCTTTGTTGGAGTTTGTGGAGGACCTCCTTCTGCCATGGACATGGGGAGACAACCTCCCACCATGACTGGTGAGGAGGGGTGAAGGGAGGAAAGGGAAGGGAAGGGTGGACAACAGGTAAGTGAGAGTATGGTGGTAGGTAGAATACAGATGCACCAGTAATCTCTCTGAAGTGTTTTAAGCACTCTTGGCTTAGGTAAGCGGGATAACATAGTTCCTTAAAACTTCCATGCCCCTTGCAAAGGAAAAGTGCTATAATACTCCTCTTTTTACCTAACACTCATGAAATGAGGTCAAAAGGAAGAGGAAAGCATGAGATTATGGCAAAAAAATGGAAAAATATTGGCAGCGTTTCCCCTGCAATTTGGACAAAAAAAATGCTTTTTTGTTGGTTGAAAAGGGAAGAAACAACCTAGAGGTTTTGGTCCCTAGGCTGTCGCAGGCAGCACAAATGTCCAAAATTCACGACGAATAACATTCTCAAAAGTTTGTCTTTTGCTCTTTCTAACGATGTGCTGCATATAGTGTTTAGTAAGTCTGTTGCCTACAACACCTCTTCAAAGTCGGGGTATGTTTCTAGAGAAAATGGCATGCTACTGCGGTTTTGTGATGCGACAGCAAGGCGGGCGGAAGCAAACTCGGCTATGGACCTTGTTGCCAAAAACTACTCAGTCTGCTGTATCTGTGCCTTTTCTAGGATGGTGGAGCCGTCAACCAATCAATCTGCCTCGCGGACTTGGGTAAGGGGGAGTGGAGTGGCGGTTGCAGCTTCCTAGCGGCGACTCTGGAGGTTCCAAGTCGTCTAGCAAGAAAGTCACCAAGGGTGACGCCTAGCTCATGGATACCAATGTAACACGACGAGTAAACGGTCTACGAGCCTCTGTGGGTGAGTGAGATCTTGGGACCTGATTGCTTATGGCAGTTGCGTAGGTTGGTCGTGGAGATTAACTTTGCCGTGAAGTCAACTCCCTCACGAATGACTCCTCTCACAAGTATGCCCAGACCAAGGGCATGGCACGGAGTCCATTCTCGTCATAGGGAAACCCAAAAGGGAGGATAAAGGATATTCTTTTATCCCTCCGTCTTGTCGGCAGGCTGATGCGGCTCAACTAGATACATTTTTCTCGTCGAGTCAACCCGTTAAACTATGTTATTTTGGCCACCAGGAAACCCTAAGCTTCCGACGTGATTAGGGATGGGGAGGTGGTTAACTTCGCGTGTGCGAGGTTATTTTACCACCACTCAGCGCCCCCTGTCTGATGGCGTGGCCAACACATTTATAAAATCATGTTTGCCACGCCACCGGGTGGGGGTGGCACTTGGCGGGGCGGTCCCGTCGGAACGCCCACCAGTGGCCCCTTGCGAGCCCCCTTGTCATGGCGAGGGGTCTAGTGAGGGGCCCCTTGATGGGTGGGTAGCCCTCGCGATGTCACATAGGGTCATACCCAGTGCGACAGCGTAGGCCCCGCGTAGCTCATCATGAATACTTGCAATGAGCTTGCGTTTTGTTGCTGGAGGTCGAGTAGTAAAGGATAATGAAGGTGAATAGCAGACCACATGAAAAAGGCAACGTGGAGTAGGAATGTCATTTAAAACAACTACACTTTTTACATAAACAACAACTGTAGAAATAAGCCACATAAAAGTAGGAGTAGGTGCCCCTACAATAGCGATTGTAACATCCTCAGTAGCACCCACACCTGTCACACAAGGATTCCCTTCAACAATGAAATTTGAGGCACTACTTGGTGCAAGATGTGCTGAGTGGAAGTAACTTTGAAAGATGCTAGACAAGCATGCCTAGGTGGATTGATGCAAATCAATATGGGGAATGAATAAGAGAGAATATACATGTGCATATGCATATGCTATGGACAAATGTTCCCACATGTGTATGATTTTATGTAAACATGTATACATGCACATGTATCCATGTGGTTCTTCATGCATGCACAACCTTGTGCCTACCCCTATTCCCTTATTCATTTTTGCCTGACCTTAGTCCCCTTCCTCTCCCCCATCCCTCTCCTGTATGTTGTGAAACTGCATGCTTGTGCATGGAGTCTTACATGAATATTCATGTTTGTGTTTTGCCATGTATTTCAGCCTCTTCTCTTACTTTCATCTTATTTACTTTACATGTGGTGGTTGATGTGTGGAGATGCGTGCATCTAGGGTGGTACACAGGAGAGGTGTCGCAGTTGAAAGGTGAGAGGGTGGGTAAGATCATGTGAACAAAAAATAAGAGGAAACAAAAGAAAGCCATGTACCTCTCTCGAGGGAGGCGCACATGAAGTAGTGCCAACGACAACCCCACATGCTACATCTACATTATAGCAATGATACGACAACGAAGAGCATGCAAGAAACCAAGGACTTGGAGGTCAGTTATTTTAAGGGCCACTCTACTAGGTTTGGTAGGGTCATGGAACAATAGGGACAACACAGACGACAATGGGGTTTGCCTAGCGGGGATGCGAGATGGAGGTCGTATCACAAGAATTAGAGAATGAGGATTTAGATCGCACAATCTGACTTAAACATGAAGAGGAAGTGCGTCTATGGTGTTTGGAAGTTACCAGGACACGCCATTTGGAGCGGTTTGTAATTTGTAGAAAAAATATATGTATGGAGTCATAAACCATTGTAGGTTTTAATGAAATACGCATTGACAACATTTGAATCTACACATCAACACCTCTAACAACATCGATGTCAATTTTGGATGAGTGATCAAGACTTTCTTATGAAAAAGATACAACAAACCAACCTTGTAATGACATTGACCTCTTTTAAGATGTTTTGAACAAGTGATGAAGTGTGCCCTTCAAATTTTCATCATATTCAAATGATGGATGTGTGAACTAGTAAGGAGAAGATTTTCATGCTTACAAATGCGTCATGTATAGAGATTTGTCAGTATAGTCTTATTCATACATGGCTTCACATGATGCATCATCATTTGAAATGAAAGAGGCAATGCTTTGAATCACACTTCTACTAAAAAATCCTCTCTACTAAGAATATGCATGGGCTGAGGATCACATGTATTCTTCCTTTTTTATTGAAACAGTTTGGAGCAATTGCACCACAAAATTCATGGTGACACATCCATTCATTCACATGCACAATGGAAATCCATCAACGAATGTAAAACACCCTAAACATAACTGACTTACAAGGGATCAAACGTATTTGGTAAAACAGATCAGAAACGGGAAGAATTACATGCAATAAAGGATAGAATGAGGAGATTTGTGACATGAAAAAGAGAACAAAATGCCCAATAACATTGGGTGCAATATGTCAGAGTTTGCACAGGGGAAGAGAAGGTGCAGTAAGGTCTAGGTTCCTTGCTGCTTGTACATAGATCTTGGTGCTCAACAAGAAGGCATGTACTATCTCTGGAACTGTGAATGGAAAAACAGAGCTGAGAAATGAATCTCTTTGATTGATAGTACAAAGTACAGAGTACAAGTAGTGGCAACCTAAACACATCTATGTACACAGCTCTGATCTGCCTGGCTTCCACAGGGGACAATCTCTTGCTAGGCCGTCCAGGCTGTCGACACAAGAGTCTCGGCTCAGCCACCGTATTCAAGGTAGTCTGGCCTCCAGGTAGTTAGGCATTCCTCCACCCAGGCTGGCACGCACGTGCCAGTCTAACAGGGGCCTTGAGAGTGAACTTCAACAGAGTCTTGGCCTGGACACTCCACATGGCACTCGAGTAGCCAAGATGATGATGATGATGAATGAGAAGCTGGAAGTCTGAAACTCTGAGGGAAGGAGGTTGCTGTGTCAAAGTGACCAGAGATGATCACAGGGTTGTTTTTTGAGGTGTGACAGGGTCGTTACCTTTATATACACGTGGCCCTGGCAAGTTGACCGCCCTTGAGGAGAAGCTTCCTCTTGTGTGGTGGCAACAGTCACCTCATAGATGTTGCAGATGTGAAGCTTCCTTGCCAGGGAAGCTTCTTCTAGCTCTGCGTTGTTACTGGGCCCTTGACTCTGGCCTGGGGAAGCTTCCTCGTCGAGGAAGCTTCATCCAGCTTGATGGAGAACTTTCTTGGAAAAGTGGCTTGTTTTCATCCTCCATTGTAGATTCTGTTGCATGCGACCGTAGATCGAAGGCTGCAGCAGATCTGTCCTTGTAGGCTAGTGATGTGGCAGCTGTAGGTCTGCTGCATGCTGGTGATGATGCAGTAGCTTGCCTTCTCCAACCTCGGAGGCTTGCATGGTAGTCAGGTTGGGACCCTCGTAGCTGATGTGCTTGTGCAGCACCGTGCAGTGTGCAGCTCCCAATCCTCGTTAGAGGCAGTAGATGGCATGCGCTATCTCGTGCGCATGCTGACACACTATTTACAGTCTAGGCCCTTTCCACCCCATGAAACTGGATACCAGAAAAGATCTGGTGAAAAGAAAAAAGCCTGAGGAAGATTCCCAGCTAAAATGAACCCGGTAAAACACCATAAAATCCGTAACTCCATGTACGATTCTCTGACTGTAGTAAAGTTGCTACAGTAGTGGAGAAGGAGACCAGTGCAGTAATTGCCCACTCTAACACTCCCCCTCAATTGGTGCGCTGGTGGCACGACTCAGATTCACTACCATGGACCTCCAAAAAAATCCTCGAGAGGCCTCCAAAAATCTTCGTTGAGAAATTGGAGCCGAGTCGTGTTCTCGGTGAGAGGTAGGTTAGGAAGAAGTCGATGTCGGCTTCAGGATCGAGGAGAAAAAAAATCTCTTTTATTTCGGGGATGTCTGGTGCTGGGAATTGAAGGAGACCTTCTTTGGGCTCTTGCGGACTTGCCTGTGGCGAGTTGAGAGAAAAAGAAACAATTGGGTCAAGTTCGGGCCACTCCAGAAAATTCTTGGTTGCCTCTGAAAGAAGCAATTCGTTCGAGGGATGTTGCCCATTAGGCTCAGCATGGGCCTCGAATTCTTTTCTCTCATCTCCAACATATTCCAGCGTGTGCTGAGCTGGCACGACCTATCCTAGGCTCAGAATTTTTTTCTGGCCCTCCTCTTGCGATAGTAGTCGCTGGAGCTGTAGAAAGGGCGCCAGGAGGGTTGTGAGGAGGTATTTCCTCACTCTGTGTCGCCTAGGCGCGATTTCCTCTCGTGAGAGCCGGTGAACAGTGACTTGTCTTTTTGCTGACCCGTTTTTTCCCTGTCAGTTTGCCAGTGGAGGGCTTTGTTGCAAAGTCAGAGAGCTTCCTGTCCGTCTGTTTGGCTGGTGGCGGAAGGTGCAGCGTGACAAGGGGCGTATCGTCAGAAAACTCTGCTGAGGGGGATCTGTTCTGCGAACTTCCGCGTGAGTGGCGGCTGCAGGATTTTGCGTCTGAAGCGAACTGTGCTGCGTATTCGAGCAAGCAGGTTGCGCAATTTTTGCTGCTCGCTGCTTGCTGCTCGCAGCTATGAAGGCATCCTCGCTTGCATCCCCTTTTGCTTGCCAGTTCACTTCTCTCGCTTAGCTTGCTTTGCTTGCTCGCTGGCTCGCTCCCCTCCTTGCTTGCTTGCTCGCTTGCTTGCATTCTCGCTTGCTCGCTTTTTCCCCTACTCGCTGACTTGCTTGCTGACTCGCTCGCTGACTCGTGCACTCACTCGCTCACTTGCTGACGTCAGCGGCGGTGGTGCTTGCGCACTTCGCCGCGAGAGAGTTCACTGGGCAGTGCGCTGTTTCGACGGCGCACTCGCGCTGGCGGTGAGCAGGGCAGTTGCAGCTGGTCCGCGAGAGAAAAAAAGGCTTGTGCGACCTTTTCCGCCTTTTTTTGCCGAAAAACGGCGGCGGATTTTCAAGTCCGCCGGGTGTCGGACAGGAACTGACGGCCTCCACTGTTTTGTGCAGTATGGTGGGTGGTGCTGTTACGACGGTTGAGTTGCTCACTGGTGATGCTGCCACGTCTGAAATCTGTAGCAAAACTGCTGCTTGCCCAGATTGTTCTCCAGTTGAAGTCCAGCCAGAAGCTGAAGGAGTAGTAGATATGAGCTGTAGGCCACTTCAAAAAAATTCACTCCTCTTTACACGCTTTGAGGAGCGTACGGTGCATCCACGAGAGCCGTGGTTGTCTCGCGGAGACCCAAAATGAGAGTTGGCTGATGGGCTCGAAGCCGAAGGAGGAGTGGGAGAAATTATGGAGTTGTTTTTCACTTGAAATCTCGATTTTGTTTCTCCTCCGTTGCTCTCTCTCTTTGATGCGGCTGCCGCTGTTGCGTTCTTGTGGACCATGAAGCATGTGAAACCAGCTTCCACGTTGCAGGAGGTGTCGATGGCATGGATCCGGTTCTTCGACTTCCGCGTCCCATTCTCCTCACGACTCTTCAAGGCGTACTACGAGAACGCGTTTGCGGTGAGTCCGCATTGCAGCATGCGCCTCTACAAGGTGTCTTTGGGGATGCTTTTTGTGAGGCATTCGGCGACTTGCAGCTTGTGCAGAACGTGCACAAGTTGGACTATGTCGTCTTCAACCTTGGATTGGATCCTATAGCCCTGAATGTCGATGTGCTTGGTTCGCCCTTGGAATTTGGTTGAGTTTGCCAGGTCGATCGTCAAGCTGTTGTCGACGACAAGTTGAGTCGGCTTCTCTTGTGGAAAGCTGATGTCATCTAGGAGGTTGTGAATGTACGTCACCTCCTCAGCTGCTACTGTAGCCGCCACGTACTCAGCTTTGGCAGAGCTGAGTGTAATGATGTTTTGTCGCTTGCTCATCCACGAAATGGCTCCTCCATCGAGCAGACACACAAAGCCAGTGGTACTGCGCTGGTCTTCTTCGGTTCCTCCGAAGTCCGCATCCACGTAGCAACGGAGTTTGAGGTCACTCGAGGTCCCAAAGCAAAGTCTTGCATCTCTCGTGGTCTTGAGGTAGCCAAGAGCTCGATCAAGCTCCTTGCAAGCAGCTTCAGTACACGTCTCATTGCTGTGTGCCAGATTGTTGATAGCGAATTGCATGTCAGGACGCGTGCAGCTTGCGATGTGCATTAGTAAGTCGATTCTGCTGCGGTAGTCCGTCTCACTCCTCCCCCTTGCTCCTTGATGTAGTAGCGGCTGCTGAGTGAGGGGAGTAGGCATGTGCCTGTCGGACACATCGAAGCATTCACAGACCTTGTTGGCGTAGGTCTGATGGCTCAATTCAAGCGTCCGTGCCTTGCGGTCATGCTTGATGTTCATGCGAAGGTAGTATTCAAACCTCCACATAAGGGTCACATTGACCTCTTTTGCCATTGCCGTAGCCGTGGCCTTGATGAAGCTTGCTGATGGGCCGATGATGAGGATGTCATCAACGTAGACCAGAGCATAACAATCTGGTTGCCTGTTTGGAGACGGACGGTGAAGGAAGAGGCAGTCATCGTAGGCTGATGGGAGAAAGTCGAGGGACTCGACGAGGCTTTGCAGCTTCCTGTACTAGAGAAGAGGACTCTACTTCAAGCCGTACAAGCTCTTCACTAGCTTGCACACCTTTCCACTCCCATCATCGTAGCCTTCATGTTGCTTCATGAACACCGTGGTATCCATTTCCCCATGGAGAAAAGCATTCTTCACATCCAGCTGTTGCACCTCGTAGTCTCGTACTGTTGCAACTGCGAGCATGATGTGAGCTGTGGTGTAGCGGCTCACCAGGGCGTAAGTCTCGAAGAAATCTTTTCCTTCCACCTATGAGAATTCTTTTTCCACCAAACCTGCCTTGAACTTGTCGATGCTCCCATCAGTTTCTGTGTTGATGCAGAAGACCCATTTGACCCCAACGAGCCGTGAACCAGGGGGTAGCTCAACGAGCTCCCACGTACCTTGGTCCATGAGGCTATTGTACTCCGCATCCAATGCAGCTTTCTATTCTGTTGCGTGCTCTCCGTTGAGAGCCTCCTTGAGACGACGATGTCGATGCGTGCTCCCCTCTTCATCAGCTGCCTGAGTGAGAGAACGTTCACCACAATGTCAGGTATGTAGAGCACATCACCAAACTTGACCTGGGCACCCTTGTACCTGGTCATGGTCATTTTCCCTTTCCCCAGCACTGGTGCTTGCTTGTTGTTGGCCACGGTGACAAAGTCTTTCGAGGAAGGAAGGAGTTCGTGTAGGCAAGCTTTGTGGAACGTGATGTACGAAGTGCACCCAATGTCCAGATACCACACGTAGGTAGAGCGAACCAGTTTGTCACTCTGTGTCCCGGAAAGTTGGAACACAGACCCTGTGTAGTCGTAGGCCTTGCCTTGGTCTACCTCCTTTTTCTCAGGCTCCTTTCCCTTCTTCTGAGTCTGCTTCTCTTTTCCTCCGCTCTTCTTCTCCCCCTTGCTTCTTGACTTGTTTCCCTGTCTCTCCCCTTGCTCCTCTCTCATCCACTTCCAGCAGTTGATGGCCTTGTGTCCCTTCTTGTTGTAATATGAGCACACTGTTGCAAGCCGTGATCCGGGCTACTGGCCATCTGCACTGCGCTTGCTGGCGTTCGGGCCTGATTGGGTGGACCACTGGGAGGACGTTGACTTCCTTGTGGATTGACTCTTCCACGACGACTGAGTGGAGCTAACAGCTGCGCTGACACCTTGGTAAGTTGCATTAGACAGGATGCGCTCCTTCTCCTTTGCTAGAGACCAATCACATTGCTCGATGGGCAGCATCTTGCAGACGTAGGACTCTGTCAGCCCCGCTTCGTGCTTGAGTTTAAGCACTTTGCGCACGTTGTCCCAATCTCAAGTCAGGCCGTTCAGGAGGAAAGTTACGAAAAAAGGTTCTGAGACAGGAGCGTCGGTCACCGCGAACTGGTCCCGTAGTGACTTTACCTTGTTGATGTAGGGCTCGACACTGTCGAAGCCGCTCAAGTTGATGTGTGAGAGCTCGGTCAGGAGGTGGGACTTGAAGGTGGAGTCGCCAGACATGTAGGTCCGCAGCAAGTAGGACCATGCGTGGCATGCAGGCTTTAAAGTTCCCTCGTACATCCGGATTGCTTGCTGGATGCGAGGTACCAGCTGATTGTCCAGCACCATGAATGTAGCGTCGGTGAAGTACTTGAACTCCGCCATGACTTGTGGTGGAGACCCCAGTGGTGGAGGAGAGTAGTACCCGTTGTAGAACTTCCAAAGACTATGGATCTGGGCGACTTGCTTGAACTTGTGGGCCCAGTGCTAGTTATCTCCATCAAACTTGTGGATGGAGATCTTGTGCAGTTGTAATGATGCTGCTACAGCGGGCACAATGTCCTCCATACATTGGAAAGGTTTGCCTTGGATAGCTGTTCTAGGGCTTTGCACGGGGTTCTGCTACATACGAATGGCTGGATTTTGGTGAAAAGCTGTCATCGCTACAATTGGTGTTGCTGCTGTCGGCTGTGCCACGTTGATTGGTGGCATTAGTGCCTGGTTTGCTTGCTGAAATGGTGCCATGGGAGGCACCATCGGAGCAGCTTGTGGCTGCTGTGACATTCTTCCTTAGGCAGGTGCACCAGGTTGCACCTGCGGAGGGATGGCTGGTTGCATGACTTGAGGGGGATTCCCTTGAGGCAGATGTGCAGATGACGACTGTGACGTTGGCTGCCACTACATATGCTGCTGATGCTGCTAATTCTGCTCCTGTTGAAGCCAAGCCATTTGTTGCTACAGCTGGGCAATTTGAGCACCTTGGTCAGCATTTGCTTGTTGCACCAACTGCATGTGAGAAGCTTGAGCAGCTTGTGAGAGCTGCTACTGCTGTCAAAGGAGCTCCTAGGCTCCAAGTTGTTGTCTAAATGCCTCCCACTCATGCTCCACAACCCGACGCGCCACGGCTTCTTGTTGTGCCATACGCTGCGCCTCTTCCGCCAAACGCTCAGCCTCAACTACTTGGCGTTGTGCGTGGTCTGCGACATGTCGCCCTTGTTCTTCGCCCATGCGTAGTCCATGCAAGACAGATTGATCATCAAGAACAGGGGATCTAGCTCTCTGGCCCTCATCCATGTTGCTCATGGTGGCTTGATGATCTTTGACTTGTGCAGGCCAGACGTCACGAAGGCCGGTCGCGCTGTACACCTGAGAGGAGTCGGCTATCCCTTCCTCCTCGAGGTTGTACAGGGATGGTGAAGCGTGGCTCCACCAATCCACAACACTACACTCTGCTCATCTTGCTGAAAGCACCACCTATGCTCTGATACCATGTCAGAGTTTGCACAGCAGAAGAGAAGGTGTAGTAAGGTCTAGGTTCCTTGCTGCTTGTACATAGATCTTCGTGCTCAACAAGAAGGCATGTACTATCTCTGGAGCTGTGAATGGAAAAACACAATTGAGAAATGAATATCTTTGATTGGTATTACAAAGTATAGAGTGCAAGTAGTGGCAACGTAAACACAGCTATGTACACAGCTCTGATCTGCCTGGCATCCACAGGCGACAATCTCTTGCTAGGCCGTCCAGGCCATCGACACAAGAGTCTTGGCTCAGCCATCGTATTCAAGGTAGTCTGGCCTCCAGGTAGTCAGGCGTTCCTCCACCCAGTCTGGTACGCACATGCCAGTCTAACAAGGGTCTTCAGAGCAAACTTCAGCAGAGTCCTAGCTTGGGCACTCCCGTAGCCAAGGTGATGATGATGATGAATGAGAAGCTGGAAGTCTGAAGCTCTAAGGTAAGGAGTTTGTTGTGTCAGAGTGACCACAAATGATCACAGGGTTGGTTTTTGAGGTGTGACAGGGTTGTTGCCTTTATATACACGTGGCCCTGGCAAGTTGACCGCCCTTGAGGAGAAGCTTCCTCTTGTGTGGTGGCAACAGTCACCTCATAGATGCTACAGATGTGAAGCTTCCTTGCCAGGGAAGCTTCTTCTAGCTCTGCGTTGTTACTGGGCCCTTGACTCTGGCCTGGGGAAGCTTCCTCGCCAAGGAAGTTTAATCCAGCTTGATGGAGAACTTTCTTGGCAAAGTGGCTTCCACAAAAAGTTTTCATCCTCCATCGTAGACTCTGTTGCATGCGACCGTAGATCGAAGGTTGTAGCAGAGCTCTCCTCGTAGGCTGGTGATGTGGTAGCTGTAGGTCTGATGCATGCTGGTGATGATGCAATAGCTTACCTTCTCCAACCTCGGAGGCTTGCATGGTAATCAGGTTGGGACCCTCGTAGCTGATGTGCTTGTGCAGCACTGTGTAGTGTGCAGCTCCCAATCCTCGTAAGAGGGAGTAGATGGCATTTGCTACCTCGTGCGCATGTTGAAACACTATTTACAGTCCAGGCCCTTTACACCCCAGGGAAGTGGATACCAGAAAAGATCTGGTGGAAAAAAACTGAAGAAGATTCCCAGCTAAAATGAACATGGTAAAACACCGTAAAATCCGTAACTCCATGTACGATTCTCTGACTGCAGTAAAGTTGCTACAGTTTTGAAGGAGACCAACGCAGTAATTGCCCACTCTTACAAGAGACTTACAAGGGATCAAACGTATTTGGTAAAACAGATCAGCAAGGGGAAGAATTACATACAATAAGGGATAAAATGAGGAGACTTGTGACATGCAGAAGAGAACAAAATGCCCAGTAGCATTGGGTGCAATGTGCATCTATGTGGGAGGCAAAATGAACATTTTTAATTAGTACTTATATATCTTTTTGTTTCTCAATTGTAATGTTGAATTCTTTGTGTGATTTTTCTATGATTTCTTTTCTAATATAGAAATTCAAAAATTTGCACAACTGTATGAAAATTTGACACTTTCCTATGCTTATGAATATGTTAAAAAATTCATGTTCCTTTTCAGGAAGCTTTCTAATATTGTGTGACTCCTTTGACGTTGACAAGAGGTCAATTTTACGGAGAAAGTTCTTCACGGAACAACGTATGAGAGCCTGGTCTGTTGCAATATCCTAAATGGATGGCACGACATAAGCTGAAAAACATAATGATGAAATGTACCTTTACAACAAGAGACGTATATCCCTCGTATTAAAAACTTGTAAGATAGCGTGCTATTGTGGCGCAAGGTTGGTGCAGTTGACAGAAATTTGTGCATAGTGAGAGGGCTGACAATTTTGCTTTTGACATGTTTGGGTGCTCATATGCAAAGTTGGCAATTTTGCATCCTCATCTGTGAAGCTAACAATTTGGCTTGCTCATCATCGAAGTTGAAAACTTTGGAGACACAATCGTGAAGTTTGATATCCGTGTATTCGGACCTGAAAATTGTAAGTGCCTTTTTCAAAACCCTGCTAAAATTGGATTCACCTCTTGGGACACCGTATCTTCATTGCTCTAGTGGAGAAGCCAACGCCGCGGACGGGATGGCCGAGGAGGAAAATGCAATTCTAGTAGGGTTTTGAAAAGAGCACGCAAAAAGTCAAAATCCTGGCGGGGGACACAAAAATGTTAACTTTTTAGAGGAGCACGCAAAAATGTCAACTTTTGCGAGGGGCACGCAAAACTGTCAACTTTTGTGAGGGGCACGCAAAAATGTCACATTTTTGGAGGGGCACACAGTAATGTTAAAAAGTAACCCTTTCACTTTCCGGCGGGACACACACAAATGTCAAGTTCTTTGTGATTGCACCACATCATCATTCTGTCTATCGATTCATTTTTTTAAACGGTCCGTTTTCTTACTTTTTCTCACTATAGAAGTAGACATTTGCAGCATTTTGCATATAAATACAACGTCTGAACGACAGCTGGCTTTGGAGTTTCGATTTCAAACGGGACCCCAAATAGATAAGTGGGTGTTTCTCTCACGTACATTCGTGTGCGCGAAAGTCAGACCCACTTTGCGTGCTAACTAGGGTTCACTCTCACACACGGGAACGTATATGAGCGAAAGATTGTGTACCGCATTACCGTTGGGCTTAACAACAAGCCATGAAAAAAATCCACCGAAGACCTAACATCGAACTCATAAATGCAAAGCGCATGCAACACCACAGCGCTACTGATGCTGAGACAATGGTATCAAGGCAGCTATAAACTCCTCTGATTTGTAGTTCATCTATCCGGATGTCAATCAGACGTTGAGTGTGATAGACCACCTAAGCGTGCCCCACATCAAGGTCGTACTATGGGAACGAGTTCAGGAGGAAAACGCCAAGTGGATGTGATTTTCAAGCACACGAACGTACGTAAGAGTCACGCTCACCTTCTACTTGGGGTCCTGTTTGATTCCAAAACTCCAAAGCTAGGTGCCATTCAGTCATTGCATTTATGTGCAAAAATGTTGTTAATGTCTACTTCTATAGTGAGTGAAAGTAAGAAAACGGATCGATGTTAGAAAAATATGAATGGATAGACAGTATGCTGATGTGGTGTAACCACGAGGAACTCGACATTTCTATGTACCCCACCGGAAAGTGATACGGTTGTTTTTTAAAATTTTCGTGTGCCGTCCAAAGTTGTGACATTTTTGCATACCCCTCAAACAAATTGACATTTTTTCGCGCCCCTCACAAAATTTATATTTTTGTGTGCTCCACTAAAAAGTTGACAATTTTGCGTGCCCCACCAGGATTTTGACATATATGCATGCTCTTCTCAAAACTCTGTTTGAATTCAATTTTCCATATGGCCGAGAGCGAAAAAGCTGCGACGCATCTCCTCTCGAGCAAATTTTCCGTAACTCTTGTTTTTTGTGGCTCATTAGCCTCAAATGTAGCATCTTTTCCTTGGTCGTACAGTTCATCCACATGCAGGCCACAGCTGGCAAAGGTTGAGTGGGAATGCGAGTTTCTCCTACCCCCAAGTGTACTCACCAACCGGTCGTCGTGGATGGTTGAGTGCGAACATGCAAAATGTGGGTGGCGGACAGGTGTTTTTGCAACGGTGAAATCGTCACTTGCACCCTTCTTACACGATATGGCTCCTTTGAAGCCCCGCCGGCATAAAAAGTGTGCGATATGCCACATCATTACCAAATAATCCTAGCAATAGCCATCGTTTTAGGGTACATCACAAAGAACATGCTACTTGATTTGTTGGTTCATAAAAGCATATTTAACTCTGAAAAATTTATTTTTCGTGTTTTTCTTAATCTTTTGAAGTTTTTTTCCCGAAAAAAACATGGTGTATCCATCATTCATCCATTTTGAGAAACTTAAGCATTCTGAAATGTGATTAGACATGAAAGTATGTTGGTAGTTAGTAGTAATTAAGTACGTTAGCGAGTTAGTCATTATTGATTAAAGAACAAAGAAAGACCTAAAAAACGGTAGAAAATTTTCACTATCTAAATTTACGTACATAGTTTTAAATTTATGTATATATTCAAGGTTTATGTTTCATGTCTAGATATATTTATGGGTGGTTTTTCACGGAAAATATATTTTTTATTTTTTTATGTGAAATTTATTTGGTTCCAAGACAATGCTATCTGGTTTCCATCTTCCATGTATACTCCGAAATTTGTGAACATTTACCGCTTTTTAAGTTGAATTTCATGCCAAATCTTAGCCGTCTGTTTGACTTCCCTATAGAATTTCTAGAGTCTTCTGCATATTACGGCCACGGCCACCAGCAATGGATGAACTATGTGGATGTTTGAAAACCAATTTTCTGAACATGGAAGGATTGGCTGGAACTCGTGGGCAATGATGGTCTTGTTGATGCATCGGCTTGTTGAATCATGGTTATATGTTTCTGGGCTACAAATGTTCTAAGGTGATGAATCTTTTCAGGCCTGGAAAGTGTGCGACGAAATCCTGCAACAAGTGCGTGTGACTTGGCGCGATGGTGGGCTCTGGTGCGCGTAAGACGTCAGGGCAGGATCACTAAGATAGCGGACAATGAAGAGCTTTTCACTCTTCGTTGCCTTGAGGTTGAAATGGACAGCCTCCGCGTCCGGTCAAGTCCTTTGAAGGGCAAGCATGGTTGCGCATTGGTGTCCGGTTGTGCGAAAAGTTGCGAAACCCATTGTCTTGTCTAACAAAACGGACAAGTATGAGTGAGTGCAATGAAAAAGTGGGTGAGACGAACCTATCACGAAGCTTGGATGCTGATGTCAGGAAAAGAGCGGGCGGGACTCCCATTCCCACCCACCCCTTGCCAGCCGTGGCCGCAAATGACGACATGAACGTCTTGCTCGCCAAAAATCTTTTAGTGAGGGTGCGAATCTCACAGCTGTCCGCTCGCGCCAGATGCCGCCTAACGGGCTCATTTCCGAGGTCGTCCTCTTGTGCACGCACAATGCCGTGAAGAGGAACGGGTGGACTCGACTGCGCCATGCTGGTGCTAACAGTCGAGACACGCAACTGCTTGACTGTTGGTCAACGAGAGTTCCTTGACCGAAGTCCATGGCAAGATCGGGGCCATTCCCTTGGCTACATACATCCGAACTAATCGGTTTGCGACTCGCCTAGGCAACCCTGTACATGCCTGTTTCGATTGCTGGTGCATGAAATTTTTGGGTTACATAGTAACCCTTTGTTTTCTTACTTTTGTGTGTTTGTGCCGCAAGAAAATCGTGATTGGTGGATCGGTCATTTACCACGGACATCAACCTATATGTCCGGACAGACCCCGGATATTACGGAATCACCAGTCCGACGCAAGAGGAAAAGGGTAAGGGCTGTACGTTGGGTTAGGTCCAACCTTGGCCTCTCCCTGTCCTGTTTCACGGAACTGGTCATCATGACATACTCTTGTGACTCGTGAACCCGACTTCAAACAAGGTCAAAACACAATTGAAAAAAACAAAAATTCAACCACCGTCATAGAAGAAGGTAAATAGATTACATTCTACCTATAATTACGTCATATTATTTTCAACAACACAATGAAACATTCACAATACATCCAAGTTTGTCAAAGGTATTTTTTTTGTCGCAAAGTTCATCATAGATGTGTGAAACTAGCATGTTCACGATAGAAGAGCGAGTAAATCTCATAAAAATAGATTCATCATGAGATAAAACCAAATTCATGAAAAAATAAGAAGAAGTGCCTTTTGAGGTTCTTCTTCAATATGTTGGTCAATTGTTATACATAGAGCTGTAACGTCAAGCGCATTCGCTAAATCTTTGGTTGTTTTTTTTAAGCTTTTACATCCACGCAAGTTGGAATTAATCTAGTGTAGCTTGAGGTAATTTATGCCATGTTCGCCCAAACCATGCACAATGTTCAAAAGCATGCATGGGCAAAAAAAAAGTTTGAACGAATGCGGGTGACAGTTTGGCAATCCATTTACAACCAGATTTCGCTTCCACGGACGAGGTAAAGTCTCATGACGAACCTTTATGTGGTCCGGGTTGCCGGCAATTATTTAGCCTCTAAAGAGGTGTTAACATGAATACTTTTGCTCAGTTACTATGTAACCCTATGCACACTTTGCGTGCAACACCTGCCTCTCGCTTTTTTTTTTCTTCTCTTTTTTTGGTTACCGCAAGAGTAGGAAGTAAAATCCACCCCTCTTTACTCCAACCTGGGTAGGCAGGGAACCACGAGAGGGATGATACCACCAACCGAGGGGTGAAGGCGTTACGAGAACTGAGGGTAAAGATTAGATCCGAGGACCCGCACCCGCGCCCCACGGGTAATCCGACACTCTCTAGCTGACCCAGGGTTATCTTGTTAATTCAGGTAAAACCTACTCCTCGGGCCGATTGTTCGCAAATAATCTATGGGCGAAAGTCTTCCGCCCATGGGGTACATCGGAGTATTTGGGTATGCTGGGGGACCCGTTCTGGGTCTGCCCACTGTTGTTAGTATTGTGGGTAAAATGGGTTAAAATAGCAAAGTGGGTATCTAGTGTAAAGATAGTGAAAAATAGAGAGTGGGGAAGCCGGTAGGAGAGGCGAAGCTGGGGGGGGG
>SZWC01002007.1:203415-243631 GCA_023375785.1 Penium margaritaceum | reverse complement strand
CTCATGTCCTTTCTTTGTATTCTAAGAGCTTGACGTCCCTGTCGAGGGTCTACTGTACAAAGCGAGTTGGCACGTGTGGTGGATCCATGGGCGGATCGGACCCTGAGACATTTTTCAGGGAGAAAACGTTCAGGAAAATTTCTACACAAGCGTCGTCGGGTGAAGCTAGCGGTGTTTGTCGTATTAGGCTAGTCCCTCAGTGAGTTCGAGGGAAGGGAGGGAGACATTGCTCGGACTGGCCGTCATCAATGACGGCCGCAGGCATCTTAGCCGGTCGCTTGCGAACCAAGCCTTTGCAAGCGAACCGAGTCTGAGTTGTATGGTGAGGCACCTTCGAACCGTCGTCGCCTCCTGGGCCCTCGAAAACCGTACCAGCGACGACGCCCGGGCGTTGCAAACGTCGGGGCGTCGTCGGAACGCAACATACTGAGGTGAAAGTTTGGACGAACACAATGGGAACACATACGTCGGACTGCAAGGAGCGAGAGGAAACGGTGAGGCTCCCCCGCCGGCAAGCGTGGAGCTAGCGAGCTCCCATTGAACTCGCTAGCTCGCTCTCACCGACGGAGGTGCCCTCGACCCCCTAACTTTCTTGGTTGCCCTTGTAGTGCTGTCCGAACATCTTTGGCAGCATGTCCGTCAACAAAACAATGTCAGATCAGCCACCCAGCAATTTATCTGAAACTGTTGTGAACATGTCCTCATTCACAATCCTAACATTAGCAACAATGATTCATCCTACTAATCTTAGAGAGCCTTGCTGCTCTTCTCATCTGCCCTGTTCTCTCTCCCGCAATGCCACCAGCTTGACACTTGCCAGCCTCCAGCCATCGACGGGTCCTCGGACCCCTTTAGGATCTGCGTGCGCATGAACAACAGCCAGGGGGGTCACTATCAGTCACTGTATGTGCACATACAACAACAGGGAGCTACTGACTGGACTATGTCGCCATGTCAGTAGCAGTTTCTCATGGTATGAGAGCAGCCCGGCCCTGACATTGCGCGCTGCAAAGACCCATTCCACGAGGGCGGCTTGACTACATGAGTTCCAGTCCCTTTGCAAGGGTCCTACAAGGCTCGCAACAGACTATTGGCAATGCAACATGAGCCTTTACATGCATATTGGGACTGGTCAAGGGACGCAGCTGTGGAAACTCGATACCATCATGATGGGGGTGCACTTGGACCATGTGAATCTCTTTACAGTCTTCAACTGTGCGGCTCTCTCTGAGTTGTCGGAGTCACTGTAGTTGCTTCATCGATCTCATCACTAATTTATCTAGGCAACATCAGCTTGTGAGGCTGTTTTTGCCCATTTGCGGAGTGCACTTATTGTAGCAGTGATTGTGACCCCTCCTACACCTCTGTCCTAATTCACCAGTCTCACCTCCACCGCTTCCTCCTCCTCCTCTATCCCGAGCGACCAGAATCAGGGCATTACAGCAGCCGCACATGGGAAGAAGGAGCAAAAGAGGCACGGCAAGGGACAACAACATCAGCAGCAACAAACGATGAGGAATGGTAGTGGACGTTCTGTCCACTGCTACAACCGTGCAGGCGCTTATCACTACATTGAGTGTCAGTAATTTCTTGTCTGGCCTTGGATCATGCACGGCCTCCTGGAGGCGCATGCGCAATGGGTTTCCTCCAGTGACACACGGATGAGTCACGTCGCGCCCACGAATATAGTAGACGCATTCGCTTCACCAGGGAGTAGTGATGATATGGACCCTCAGGATCACACGATTCTGGAGCTTCTTCAACTGCTGGCATTTCGTACATAGGGAGGTGGAAGTGTGTTGTAACAACTGAGTGATTCCCTGAGAGCTTGTCCTATTGCATCAGTTTCCCGTGATGATGCTTGTGGGGGAGCTCAGCCGACCCGTGATGAGGATGGAACTGACAGTACCGAGTGGCTTGTCAATTCACATATCTGTGTTGTTTGTTGTAATCGCGAGTCCTCTGCTTCCCATCTCATAGAGGCATAGTGTTCTGTGGCATGTTCTTCAATGTCAACGACTGGTCGTGAGCTGAGTGGCACCTGTATCATGGACTTTGCTACCACCTATCACATGACTTGTCATCGTAGTGGCTTCATCGTGCTTGGCCCCATTGCATCAATTCTGTTTGTTTGCACATGTTCTGATCAGTCATTACTTATGCTTTTTGTCCCTGCTCTTGAGATCAACGTGCTCTCTGTTTGTGCATGTACCAGGATGTTTTTCCCTACTAAGCACTCTGTTGACTCTGCTACTATGATTTCTCTCAACACTCGTGCCATTTTTCTTCGTGCCTCGGTTGTTGATTACCTGTATCGTGTGTCTCATTCCACGCCCTCTTCCTCCTCTCCTTCCTTCTTATCTGCATGTGTGTTTGTCATTGGTGTTCTCTCTCCACAACACCAGAATTTTCTACAAAGCCACCTTTGCCTTATGATCTCCAACACTGTGTCCAAGCTCATTCGGACTCAGCCAGTCCTTGGTCTTGACGCAACTTCCTTCGAGAAGCCGCCCAAGACCGATTGTCCCTTCTGGGCTCAAGGTAAGATGCATTGTTGCACTTATTGTGATATTACATCCCGGGCACTACCGCCGCTTGAGTTGGTCCACTCAGGTCTTCTCGCTCCCCTCTCTGTCGAGTCCCTCTCAGATCAGGGACAATATTTCCTCACCCTTAACGATGAATTTACCGAGATTAGGTGGATTTATCGCCTCTACTAGAAGAGCGATGCTACTCTGGTAGTTTGCCTGTGGCTGGTGTTGGTTGAGCGCCAGATTTGTCAGACCCTCCACATGTTCCGCTCGGATTGTGGTGGTGAGTTCTTGGGCGAGATGGACACCTTTGCAGTACGTGGTATTTTTCACCAACTCTATGTCCCCACTACACCACAACAGAATGGGGTGTTTGAGCGCTGAAACCACATCATGGAGGATGCGGTCCGTGCCATGCGATCTGAGTATTCTTCTAGAGTCCTTTGCCTTTGAGGGGTTTTCCTTCATGACGTGGGCCTCAAACCGCATACCACACGGTCCAATTTTGGACTATGTCATGCCGTACGAGTTTTGGTTCGGCCATCGCGCCGGCCTCGGTCTTGCTCCTGTTTGGGGGTCATTAGCGTGCATCTCGTATACCAAGGACCAACTGGGGTCCAAGGTCTCACCTCGGTGTCGGATGTGTGTTTCCTAGGCATTTCCCCGCAGTCTCAGGCATGGGACCCCGCTCTTCATCGCATCATTGAGTCTCCAGATGCTCTCTTTGTTGCGGCTCTCACGTACCGTGACCTATCCCACATTCTATTGCTGGCCGCCGACCACGTACCCACCTATGTGTTCCTAGTAGATGGGGAAGTCTAGACCTACAGATGGGTCTTTCTGGGCCTCCTCACCTGTGGTCCGGTCTCCGGCTGATGATGATCTGGCAATAATGGCTGGCGGTCCAGTGGCCTCGTCGGCTCCCTCCGGAACACCTGATCTTGTGGCAGTCTCAGTCCCCTCTGGCACAACTGATCTCGAGCCAGTTTCAGTCCCTTCTAGCACGCTCGCTCTTGTGTTATTCTCAGTCCCTTCCGGCACACCTGCTCCCGTACCAGTCTCAGTCCCTTCTGATACACCTGCTCCCGTGTTAGTCTCAGTCCCTTCTGGCACACCCGCTCACATGCCATAATCATTGCCTTGTAGAGCACCCACTTTTGTGCCTATGCCAGTTTTCTCTGGCACACCTATTCTTGTGCCCGTGGCAGTTTCCTCAGTCACACCTGGTCCTTTTTCTACACCTACTTCCCCGGCGCGCAAGCCACCACCTGTCCATAATCTTCCCGCATCCTCCCCCCTTTCTAGCGAGCCTACATTCCCACTGGCTGTGGACCAGCCGGTTGCTGCGCAGCTAGAGGTAAGCACCTTAGCTTGGGGCTACTCTTGTGAGCCCGGTGGTTGTCTTTGACCAATAGCCTCCAGGACTCGACGGACAGCCTATTCAACACCTGAACCCTCCACTCGTTGTTTTCATAGTGGTGATCTTGGCACAAAGGCCCTTGGTCTGACTGTCTAGGTGAACTACACAGAGGTGCACCCGGCGTGCCCTGTTGGTCATGAGTTGGTTCTCCGAGAGTTCCCGGTAGTTTGCTATGGTGTAGGCGACCTTGTCGTGGTGAGACCGCGTCCAGAGGCGTGTGTCTTAGCCACCCAGAGCTCTCCCTTTACGGCGCCTGATCGAGGGACATTGAAGGAGGCACTGTCGGTTGATGATGCATGATTGTGGTGTGCCTCTTGTGAGGATGCACTGAGAGCCATCCGTAAGCACGGTGTCTATGAGCTTATCAACCTCCCTCATGGGCGGAAGGCTGTACGTGCAATGTGGGTCTTTCACAAGAAGGTGAAGCCTGATGGTACACTAGATCACTACAAGGCTCGCTTGACAGCCTACGGATTCCTACAGGTTGAGGGTGTAGATTTTCCTGATACCTTCACACCCGTTAGCTGCATGACCACTGCTCGCATCTTGTTTGGGGTTGTTGCTCACCACGCTTGGGAGCTACACCAAATGGATGTGAACAACGCATTCCTCCATGGCACCTTGGAGGAGGAGATCTACATGGTCTAGCCATCTAGATTCGAGGTCGGTGACAAGGTCTGGCGCTTCCGCAGGACCTTGTACGGATTGAAACAATCGCCAAGGTGTTCGAACTTGGAGATCACCAACACACAAAGATGTGCTGATTGCGTGCAAAATCATGCCGACCCATCCATATTGCTTAGATGGAAAGCTGAGAGCTTAACCGCCATCCTGGTCCACGTAGACGATCTACTGATTTTGTCTGCTTCTATGGAGGCTGTGAAGGAGGCCATGGTAGTTCTTCAGGCTGCCTATAGGATGAAGGACCCAGGTTGTGCAATTTTGTTTCTTGGGATGGAGATTGTATGTGATCGACAGCAACGGACACTCTTGCTACATCAGGCACGTTATGCCCACATTGTGGGGGAGTGGTTTGCTGACCTCCTTAGTGCAGTTCCCATAGCCTCCATCTCCACCACACCTGATGGGTAGGTTGCTCTTAAGGTGGATGATCCAGGACAAGTGGGTGACACAGTGGACGGTACCTTGTACTTGCCCCTGATTGGCTCTTTGATGTACTTGGCCACTACGAAACGACCTGACATTGCCTTTGGTATAACCTCCTTGCACAATTTTCACAATGTCACTGGGAAAGAGCCCTTCATGTGGCTGTGTGAGTGGTGTGGCACGTTGTCTCCACACCGTACCTCAAACTCTGCTTTCGGCAACAGTGTTAGGTAGTTCTTGACGGCTACACAGACAATGACTGGGCGTGAAGCCCTGATGGGCGCAGTCGAACAAGCTACTTGTTCTTGAGGGATGGCACCACTGTGTTGTGGCATAGCGCCAAGCAGGGATGTAGTGCATGTAGCTCATCAAAGGTTGAATATGTTGCGCTAGGGCTTGGGGCTGCTGAGATGGTGTGGCCGTAGTGTCTGTTTTGTAAGTTGTATCAATCTGTGCCTTGCATTGCTCTGTGCTTTGACAACTAGAGTGCTCTTACCATTGTAGAGAACTCTGGTGCGTTTCATTCACACACAAAGCACATTGCTCTCGAGCATCATTTTTTGTCTGGACTTGTGGAATGACAGGTGTTCTCCGTCATTTGGGTCGGCACAGACATGTAGCAGGCTAACTTTCTCACCAAGGCGCTATCGCGTAGAAAGTTTATGGTGGCCATTCGTTTTGTCGGATTGTGCCCCTTTCCAGAGAGTGGCTGAGATTGGGGTGTGTGAATATGGACTGTTGAGCATCTTGTTATGCACTTGTGTCCATTCTGTACGTGTATAGACGTGCGTACCATCAGGTCATGGAGGAGTACTGTGATGTGAGTTGTTCCCCTCTATTTGTTTTGCTTACTGCGACCAGTCTGCCCTGTCCATGCTCATGCAGATCCTTGATGCAGACCCAACTAGCACCGGAGGACATAAGGCTGGTGGCTCGACCCACCTGCAGCTACCAGACAGCTACCACAACGTCCCAAATGCTTGTTGGGGTGCTCTATAGTTCTTCTACACTCGCTAGAGTTTTCTCGGTGGACAGGGTCTTGAGCCGGATTTGCATGTTTTATACTGTGTCTCCATTGATTGGTGCCAGACAGGTGTGTGTGTGACCAGTTTTAGCGCCTAGCTTGACATTTTGTATCTCTAGGTTCAGACGATGTTGCATTTGGATGCATATGCACAGAGTTATGGCCAAAACAATGATTTTGGGCCAGTTTTATGACAAACTGACATTGTCGTGTGTGTCACCCGCCGTACGCTGCGGCAAGTATTCATGTTGTGTACTTGTCAGTTATCATCACTCTCTTCACTACTAAGCTATTAGACCTTATGAGACTTTACATGTCGCCCTAGCCTAACTCTTGGTGTTTCTTGCACCTGCTTGCTTGCTAGTACGCTAAACAATTGAACTGTGTTGCCATGTCAGCAGCAGTAGGGCTAGGAAGCTTCCTAGCAGGTTCTCAACCACAGCTTTCCGGGTGCTCATTGGGGTGCTCTGTAGTTGTTCTGCATTCCTTAGAGATTTCCTGGTGGAGTGGCTTTGGAGCCCGATTTGCATGTTTCACATGATGTGCTGGAACTTAGCTATCTCTATCTGACTGGGACGTGCGGGAGCTGTTACCCGCCCCATCTCCTTCCGTCTCCCCAGTCATCATTATGCCATTTGTGTTGGCTACTATCTCTCGTGCAGCCACCACACCAGCACCCCAAGTCTCGTCTGAGATCTCTAGGCATCATTCTCCGTTGTGGTCTTTCTTACTGCCTCAGCCATGAGTGCCAAAACTGCTGCCTCAGCTACTTCTGCTTGACCACTATTTGCACCATTTGCCACCGTCGGTGTCTCCACCGTCGTCATTGCTCATTCCTTTGCAACCATTTTTTGGCACCCATAGTAACATGTGCACTATTCCATGGAGACAGCTACCTTAATGGTGGCCTTCCAACGTGCCGAACCTCGTGCTGGTCCCACATTACTAGCAGCCCCCGCAACAACAATATCATGAAATTGGATTCACCACCTCTAGATGGGCCACCCGACAACAAGCTGAACTCACCTTGTACTATTGCAATTGAGGAAACACGTGAGATGGGGCTCCTAGAGGAAGTTTGGATAGTGTGGGATACATCTCCTTTGCGTGATAATCTTGACGTCCCACTGTGGTTTTACATGCTCTCCTCCAACTACAGGTGTGATGACATGACATGCTGGAAAGAAGAGCAAACACATGAGATCATGGGCGGTTTACCTTTGTACACTGCCTAGGCCTGAAGAGACTATTTAGAGACCATTTACTTCAAGCAGCACTTAGCGAGGCTCATGCGGTGCACCGGTGCGTGGAGGAACTCCAAAATGTGCTTGAGGCCCAAAATGAATTGGCCACCACTATGGCCAACATGGTGATGGAAAGCTTGTACACACTCCCTACTCTTACTGCTGTTGTATCTGCTAATGGTGGTGTGTCCTCCACAGAGGCCTTCTAGGCAAGTTGGCACTACGGCTGACACCTCCAATCCATCCATCTGTGTTGCTGCTCTTACTCGCGCCGTTCTCCCCCAATGGCAAAAACGATTTTGACAACTCCCCTACTTTCTTCACTGCCAAGCTTTCCTTCTCCTTGTGGGAAACTCGTTCCAGCTCGTGGGCTTAGAGGGAAATACTCTTGGATTACTACTGTGGCCGAATTCCTTTTTACCCCAAAACCTACTAAGGAAGCCTGTGCAGTTCACGCACTTATCAACACTGGCCCAGAGGAGCTCTTTGATGACATTGGTACATACAATGCTGACCCTGCTTGCCACACTCTCGCAGATCTTGTGGGAGTGTATGCTCTCATTTGTCGTTGCAAGATAGTGGCTGGGAATGCTATCCAAAGTGCCCTTGGTGTGCAGTTCAACACGTTGCACCTGCGCTCAGATGAATCTGTGGACAAGTACTGGGAATGCAACTTGCGCCTACTTCGTAACTTGGGCAAAGCTGCCCCTGGCCCCTTGTCTACCCGTCTCTCCACTATAGCCGGTCTCATTCCTAAGGTCCCTAAACTGTACCTGCATGTTCCACAAGCTGAGTTGGAGCATCTTGCTGCTGAGCCAGTGCCTGCCAATCCTCCCCCTGGCATTGGCCCGCTCTATGAGTTCACCACGGCTTGGCTCACATACTAGAAGAGCAACCTGCAGATTAAGCCACTTCACCGAGTAGCTCTCGCGGCCGTCACCACGTCATCTACCAGTTTGTTTGAATCGTAATCCTCCTCATCCTCAACCTCCTCTCATCCTACTACAGCTGCTCATGCTTCCCAGGGCACTGGACACGGTGGCGGTGGTGGTCATGACGACGGCAAAGGTTAAGGCCGTGTCCAACAAGCCTGTTGCTACATCCTTTACTCTTGGAGCAGTCACCTGTTGGAAATACATTGCTTCTAGGCACTTTGCACCCAAATGAACAGCCCCTTGTGATGAAATCCGACTTGACTTTATAATGCAGGGTCACAAGGCTTGCAGCACATCTCTGTTGAAAGTTCGTCCCTCCGCATGCCCAAGTGCAGCGCCAGGAGGCACCGACGAGCCGCCAAAGAGAGGAAATTCCTCGCCGGTGCACCTAGCAGCTCAAGGACTATTCAGATGCTAAATGGATGATTTCCCCTCAAAGTTCACAAGTTGCTGAATCCGGTGCAAGTTGTTTCACCGGAATAGGATAAGCATTGAGGGAGATATGGTGTTCCATAGTTGGGGTGTGCACGGCGGCTCTGAGAGTAGGCCGCGACTTGACTTCTGGTGGATAATCAACCGGACTGAGTAACAAAAGTACGATCTGGATGTTTTGCTCGAGAAGGTCTGCCAAGGCATCCGGTGGATAATCCACCGGATCTTGTACTACAGTATGTTTGAGGGACTCGGCCAAAATCCTAGCTCGGCGTCTGAAACTCATGAGTACGTTTTGTTACTCAGGGACTTGATCAAATTTTTGACTGCAGGTCCGCCGACAGGTTTTCAAACCTCCTCACACCCCATCACCAAACTTGAACCAAAAGAGGGGGTGGTGCACCAAAACAGTGTAGGGGATCCCTACACCACTTGCAATGGGATCTGCGCCTTGGGACAGGCGCTTCACACACGAAAGAAGGCGCCACGGCGTGTGCGCGCCATGGAGGCGTTCGGCGTTTCTCTGGTGGGTGAGACCTACGCTTCGTCAAGCATGACTTGGGCTATGCTTGGCCCAATTGCGCATGGTTTGGTCCATTGGAAAGTTCATGACTAGCCCTATAATGATCATGTTCGTGTTAAAAAACTAACTCAAAATGACGTTGTTCCCTTCGCAAACTGACTGTCTCTGAATTCCTGCTCACATAGCGTGAGGCGATGAGAAAGCTCGCGCTCAGTCACAGATTCACCCAAAATAGAAGACGTAAGCCACTAAAGACGATCACACCAACGTCGGGACCGCACCGTGCAGATTCTTTGACAAAGGGTTTTGGGGCCACAGGTCTGATTGTCTCCAAGGATTACGTCTTCCGCAGTGCACGGGATCGTCGTCATGGACGTAGCCGTAAAGTTCTGAGAACCCGTTGGAGTAGAAGCTGCGCAAATGGCGGGCAGCCCAGGCTTTGGGCTATGGAGGTGCCAATTTGAGCTGCACCTTGTGCATAAGGGGTTGTTGGATGTCATGTTGGGAAAGGAGGTGCTCGCAGAGGCGACTGTTGCGGACGCGGAAAAGCAGGCCTTCAAAAAGAAGAACACAGAGGCACTCATGCTCCTGGTGTCCGGGACAACTGAGTTGCAGTGGGGCAACTTCCAAGGCTGCAAAGCTCGCAGCCGAAGCTTGGAAAAACCTCTGTACCATCCACCAATCCATGTTGCTCACAAAAAAAACCTTTGCGATGAAGCGGCTCCTCACAGTGAGAATTGAGGAGGGAGATGATGTCATCTTTGCCATGCAGCAGATTGAGTTGCTTGCCTCACAATGCAATGACGTGGGGTGGAAGATCAACATGCAGCTGCAGGCGATGGCCCTCCTCATGGCTCTACCTGACAGTTGAGCTCCACTCATCACCATCCTTGGAGGATTGTCAGAGGACAAGCTCACCTATGGCGCAGTCACAGAGTACATCCGCAACGAGGCATAGCGTTGGAGCTACGGGGAGTCCTTGTCTTCCTCATCGGCCCTCGCCACCAAAACACGTGGTGGCGGAAGTGGGGGCAGAGGAAGTGGTGGAAGGGCGGTGGCAAGAAGGACTCCAAGAAAGGTGCATGCCGCAATTGTGGCAAGGAGGGCCATTGGGCCCGTGAGTGCCCAGAGGAGGCAAAGGCCGGAGGCAAAAACACCAAGGGCAGGTCGCTCCACTACGGCAACAAGAACCAATTCCTCAAGAAGGCAAAACAGACGGTGCCTGGATTCCGGGGCCGAGGAGCACACCCAAGTCGAGAAGGTGGGGTTGTTACCTACCAGAAGTCCTCCAAGGCAATGGTGGTCGCGAAGGACGAAGTCGAGCCGGCGGCTGGCCAAGGCGACGTAGAGGTGGAAGTCGTGGTGGGCCGTAAGAAGGAGCTATGCACAATCCGTGATGTGAAGTACGTCCCTGGCCTGGCTGACATCCTGAGTGTCAGCCACTTGATGGACACGGGGTATGAGGTGCTCTTCCGCAAGAAAGGCGTAGTGTTGCGCATCGACCTCGACGGTGAGGTCATGTTGGAGGCGAAGCGTGAGGGCGGTCTCTACATCGTGGAGGCTATGGTGTTTCCTGCAACATTGGATGCAACAGACTCGCAGGAGCGCGTGGTCAAGATGGCAAAGGGAGGAAGCGCTGATCTGGAGCTCTGGCACTGACGATTGGGGCATTTGCCACCCGCAATCGTTAAGGAGATGGCAAGTGTGAAATGGTGCACGGCCTCGTCATCGATGGTGCTGTAGATGCGGCAGCAGATGCAGTAGTGCACAAAAAGTATGAGCCTTGCATTTTGAGTAAGGCGCGTTGCAAGCCGTTCAATGAGAACTCAGCTCGCGCAAAGGACGTACAGGAGGTTGTGCACATTGATGTGTGCGGACCATTCAAAACGCCGTCAAACAGCGGCTTGAGATACTTCATCGCCTTCATTGACGACGGCAGCAGAAAGCTCTATGTGTACCTCATAAAGCGAAAAGGCGAGGTCGTGGACCGGCTGAAGGAGTACGTTGCAGCGGTGGAGAGGCAGACTGGCCGGAAGGTGAGAGTGCTACGCAGCAACAATGGCAGAGAGTACGTGGGGTCCAGTGGGTGGATGAAGTAGCAAGGCATCAAGTGGGAACCCACTACGCCATACTCACCACAGTCCAACGGGGTGGCGGAGCGAGCAAACCAGAGGCTGCTAAACATGGTGCAGACCATGCTTGTGGATGCTAGGTTGCCGTGAGGGTTCTCGAAAGGGACTGTGCATACAGTGAGCTGCACCATCAACCTCACCCCAACAGCGGTCCTGAAGGGTAAGGGCAGGTGAAAGACACCGCAGGAGACTTGGAGCGGGCGCAAGCCAAATGTGGTGCACCTGAAGGTGTTTTGGTGCAAGGCACATGCTATGGTACAGGTGGCGCAGTAGCGCGACAGCAAGCTAGAACCGTGGGCAAAGCCGTGCTTGTTCCTTGGCTATGAGAGCATGCAAAAGGCATATCTGCTCGGGGACCCGTGCTTGCAACAGATCATCCGTAGCCGTGACGTTGAGTTCAACGAGAAGTAGAGGTTTAGCAGCTGCAACAACAACAGGAGCTTCGGGAACACTCCAAAACAAGGGGAGTGGTTCCAGCTCATTGACTACTAGAAGGAGTTGGCGGATGCGGAGGTCAATGATGCAGCGTCGGAGTGTAGTGGTGTTGCAAATGCAGCAGCCGATGCGGAGGACTCCAACGATGATGCAGCTCGACTGGAGATCTGGCGAAAAGATCTGTCAAAGGAGGCACCGTGTGTGCCAAAGTGTGCATCCCGGTGGAGTTCGCGTCGGGCGTTGGAGAAAAATCCTCCAGAGAAGCTGCCCGTCCGGTCAATGATTCGTCGGAGCGGGAGAGATCCTCGAGGAGCCGTCTATTTGATGATTCACCGGAGTGAGCAGAGTTGAAAGGAGCGCAGCAAAGCGACGAGGCGCCACCGAAACTGCCGCGCCACAGCGGGAGGCAGCGGAGAGCAGGGAAGCATTTTGACGTAGGCACCGGTGGATGGATCGGCATGACGTGACGCATGCTAGCTGCACCAATGGAACCGACGACCGTGCAAGAGGCAATTGCATGTCCTGAGGGGAAGCCGTGGGACGCCGTCATCAAGTCGGAGTTGGTGCCCATTGCCAAAAATGACATGTGGGAGCTGGTTGACAGGTCGAAAGATGCCAAGGTCATCGTCTCCAAATGGGTCTTGAAGACGAAGTTCACAAAAGAAGGTGTGGTGGACGAGTACAAGGTGCAGCTCGTGGAAAAGGGGTACGCACAGCGTAAGGGCGAGCACTAGGATGAGACGTCCACCCCCCTTGCCAAGTTCACAAGTATCCGGGCGATCCTTACAGTGGCAGCCACGAAGGACATGGAGCTCCACAAAATGGACGTAAAGACGGCTTTCCTCCACGGAATCATCCATAAATAGATTTACTTGAAGGTGTCGGAGGGGGTGGAGGCGTCGGAGGGCAAGGTGTGCAAGCTGCGAAAGTCCTTGTACGAGCTAAAACAATCGTCCCGATGCTGGTACCAACAGATGGACAGCTTAATGGCGCAACTGAGCTTCAAGCGCTATCAGGCGGATCATAGCGTGTACGTAGGGCGCAGCAAGAAGCTCCATCATATCGTTGCACTCTACGTGGACGATCTGATCATATGCTTCTCAGTCCTGCCAAGCCTACAGCAGCTGAGCAGCAGTTTCCAGATGTCGGACATGGGGGAGCTAGAGTTCTACCTCGGGGTGAACATTACGCGGAACCGGAGGGCGCGCGCATTTGAGCTCGGGCGGGCCAAATACGTGGCAGAGGTGCTGAAGCGGTACCACATGGAGGACTGCAAACCAGTGTGCAGTCCTTTCTCCAGGACCTGTGAACTGAGTGCGCCAATGGCGCCGCAAACAAAAGAAGAGCGGGAGGATATGCCACTGGTGCCCTACCAATTGGCGGTGGGCAGCCTCATGTACGCCATGGTGGCGACTCGACTGGACATAGCCTTCGCGGTGGGCCAAGTGATCAGGTACATGGCCAATCCAGGGCCACTACACTGGCGAGCGGTCAAGCACATCCTCCCCTACCTGCAGACGACGGGACACACGCGCCTGAGGTTCGCCGGCAAGGAGCGGGCGGACCCCTTGCGCCTGGTCTGCTACACGGATGCAGACTACGCCGGTGATGTGGACAAGCGGATGTCCAAATCCGGCTATGTGTTCTTCCTCCCTGGTGCAGCGGTCTGGTGGTGCAGCAGGAAGTAAGACTGCGTCGCCACCTCCACAGTGGAAGCCGAGTACATCACACTGACCGAGGCGGTCAAGGAGGCGGTGTGGCTCCACAGGTTGCTGGGGGAGCTGGGTGTGCCACACTAGGAGCCTACAGTGGTGCAAGAGGAAAACACCGCCTCCATTTTGCTGACCAATAACCTGACGCAACACAGGAGGACAAATCACATTGACCTGCATTATCACTACACACGGGACATGGTCGAGAAGGGGGAAGTGGTGCTACAGCACTGCAGCATGCACAACATGCTTGCAGATTGCTTGACCAAAGCGCAACCCGTGGACCGGCACGCGATGAGCGTGGCCAGGCTTGGGATGACAAGCTATGATGGGCAGGAGGGCGCAGCAGAAGATGAGTGAGAGCAAGCACGAGAAACAGGCATGGAAGGTGCATGGGAGAGAATGTTGAAAGTTTGCCCCTCCGCATGCCCAAGTGCTGCGCCGGGAGGCGCTGACGAGCCACCAGAGAGAGGAAATTCCTCGCCGGTGGATCTACCGGCTCAAGGATTTCTCGGATGCTAATTGGATGATTGCCTCTAAAATTTCACGAGTCCTTCAAACCGGTGGAAGTTATTTCACCAGAATCGGACAAGTATCAAGGGAGATATGGTATTCCAAAGTTGGGATGTGCGCGGCGGCTCTAAGAACAGGCTGCGACTCGACTTCCAGTGGATGATTGTCCGACCAAGCTACAAAAGTACAATCTGGAGATTTTGCTCCGGAAGGTCTGCCGAGGCGTCTGGTGGATGATCCATCGGATCCTGTACTACATCTTTTTACTGAGGGACTTAGCCAAGTCCTAGCTCAGCGTCCAAAACTCATTAGTGTGCTTTGTTACTCGGGGACGATAAAAATTCTGACTACAGGTCTGCGGATAGGTTTCCAAACCTCATCACACCCCATCGTCAAACTCGACCCAAAAGAGGGGGAGGTGCGTCAAAACAGTGCAGGGGACCCCTACACCAAGTGCAATGGGATCTGCACCTTGGGAAAGGTGCATTGCACGTGAAAGAAGGCGCCACGGCGTGTGCGCGCCATGGAGGCGTTCGGCGTTTGTGTGGTGGGTGAGACCTGCGCTTTGGCAAGCATAACTTCGGCAACGCGTGGCCCAATTATGCATGGTTTGGTGTGTTGGAAAGCTCATGACTAGCCCTGTAATGATCATGTTCATGTTAAAAAAACTAATGCAAAGTGACGTTGTTCCCTTTGCAAATTGACGGTCTCTAAATTCCTACTCACATAGCGTGAGACGACCAAAAAGCTCACGCTCAGTCTCAGATTCGCCCAAAACAGAACACGTAAACCACTAAAGATGATCAGTCGAACATCGGGACCGCACCATGGGGATTCTCTGACAAAGGGTTACTGGGCCACAGGTCTGATTTTGTCCAAGGATCACGTCTTCCAAAGTGCACGTGATTGTCGTCGTGGACGTCGCCGTAAAGTTCTGAGAACCCGTTGGAGTAGAAGCTGTGCAAATGGTGCAGGAGGAGACGCAGCCCATTCAAACGCATGCAAGCAGCCCAGGCTTTGGGCTATGGAGGTGCCAATTTGAGCTGCACCTCGCGCATAAGGGGCTGCTAGATGTCATGTTGTGAAAGGAGGTGCTTGCAGAGGCGACTGTTGCGGACGCGGAAAAGCAGGCCTTCAAAAAGAAGAACACAGAGGCGCTCATGCTCCTGGTGTTTGGGACAGCCGAGTAATAGTGGGGCTACTTCCAAGGTTGCAAAGGTCGCAGCCAAAACTTGGCAAAAACTCTGTGCCATCCACCAATCCAAGTAGCTCGCGAACAAAATCTTTGCGATGAAGCGGCTCCTCACGGTGAGAATTGAGGAGGGAGATGATGTTATCTCCGCCATGTTGCAGATTGAGTCGCTCGCCTCACAATGCAACAACGTGGGGTGGAATATCGACACGCAACTGCAAGCGATGGCCCTCCTCATGGCCTTACTTGACAGTTGGGGTCCACTCATCACCGTCCTAGGAGGATGGTCAGAGGACAAGCCTACCTATGGCGCGGTCACAGAGTACATCCGCAACGAGGCCCAGCACCGGAGCTGCAGGGATTCCTCATCTTACTCACCATCCCTCTTCCTCACCGGCCCTCATCACCAAAGCAAGTGGTGGTGGAAGTGGGGGAAGAGGAGATGACGGAAAGGGCGGCGGCAAGAAAGGCGCCAAGAAAGGTGCATGCCAGAATTGCGGCAAGGAGGGCCATTCGGCCCGTGAGTGCCCGGAGGAGGCAAAGGCCGGAGGCAAAAACACCAAGGACAGGTCCCTCCTCAACGGCAACAAGAGCCACTTCCTCATGAAGGCCAATAGGTGGATCTTGGATTTCGTGGCCGTGGAGCACACCCAGGTCAAGAAGGTGGGGTTCATCACCTACAAAAAGTACTCCAAGGCAATGGTGGTCGCGAAGGACAAAGTCGAGCCGGCGGCCGACCAAGGCGACGTGGAGGTGGAAGTCGTGGTGGGCCGTAAGAAGGAGCTCCGCACAATCCGTGATGTGCAGCACGTTCCCGGCCTGGCTAACATCCTAAGTGTGAGCCACTTGACGGACAAGGGGTATGAGGTGCTCTTCCGTAGGAAAGGCGTAGTGGTGCGCATCGACCTCGACGGTGAGGTTGTGCTGGAGTCGAAGCGCGAGGGCGGTCTCTACATCGTGGAGACCATGGTGATCCCTGCGGCATCGGACGCAACAGACTCATAGGAGCGCGTCGTCAACATGGCAAAGGGAGGAAGCACTGATTTGGACATGTGGCACCGACGGTTGGGGCATTTGGCACCCGCAACCATTAAGGAGATGGCAAAGTGCGAAATGGTGCGCGGCCTCGTCATCGATGGTGCAGTAGACACGGCAACAGATGCAGCAACGCACAAAAAGTACAAGCCTTGCATTTTGGGTAAGGCACGGTGCAAGCCATTCAACGAGAATGCGGCTCGCACAAAGGACATGCAGGAGGTCGTGCATAGTGACGTGTGCAGACCATTCAAAACGTCGTCAAACAGCGGCTTGAGATTCTTTTTTCACCTTCATGGACGAATGTAGCGGAAATCTCTACGTGAACTTCATGAAGCGCAAAGGCGAGGTCATGGACTGGCTGAGGGAGTACGTCGTAGCAGTGAATAGGCAGACTGGTCGCAAGGTCAGAGTGCTACACAACGACAATGGCAGTGAGTATGTGGGCTCCAACGGGTGGATGAAGCAGCAGGACATCAAGTGGGAACCCACTACGCCGTACTCGCCACAGTACGACGGGGTGGCGGAGCAGGCAAACCAGACGTTGAAAAACATGGTGCGGACCATGCTTGTGGATGCGGGGTAGTCGCAAGGGTTTTGGACTGAGGCTGTGCGTACAGCAAGCTACACCATCAACCTCACCCCAACAGAGGTGCCAAAGGGTAAGGGCAGCTGGAAGACAAGAGTGTTCAGGATGCCTTACCTGATGACCATACATGGATTGAGGATTGGTAGTCCCGCACATTCCCTCAGTGTCACGGTGAACCCTCCTTGTCTTTTTCCACCATCTATGTGAACCGAGGGGTGCCTGACGTGACGGTCAAACGCCGAGCCCTTGGGATAAACCTCCCAATCCTCTACCCCTTGGTGTGTGGACCAATCCTTAAGATGTCGCACGACCCTCTCCTACACCAAGACTGCTGCTAGTGACCGAGGTTCTCGTCGTGCGACTCTCCCAGCGGCGTTTGCACCAAGGTGCGCTGCGGAACCATTGTACAATCGAATGGACGTGTGCAAGGCGATGCTTGAAGAACAAGGAGATTTAGGGCAATGAATGAATCTTTAGACTTGATAGATCAGTACAAGGCAATGTACAGAGTCTTTGGGTAGGATTGGCATGCCTAGAATAACCCCTAGGCATCCTTATGTACTAGTCCCTATGAGTCCGCCGAGAGCCCCTCGGCGCTCTGAAGCCCTCCATTGAGGTGCAATTGTGAAAAAAAGACATGAATCATGTAGTACATTTTGCGAGATTTCCAACACACCAAAGAAGCCTCAATCCGTGGAGAAATGGTTGAGTTATGACCGTTTGAGTGCTCCACGCGTGATTGCCGCTGGCAGCACTGCAAGAGGGGGTCACAGGTGCCCGAAGCGCCCTTGCTTGTGAATGCAGCTCTAGCTACCATCATGAAGTGCCCATGGACCCCAATTAATCTTGCCTCATTGGCTAAGCGTCCATCGAGGGGTGTTTTGGGTGCAGTGGCTGAGAAATTCGCTTCGCGTGCTCGGGGTCGAACCGGTACGTCTCCTGTTTTCTGGAGGTGTGTTTCCCACCTTTGCACAGTCGTATATTTCTCGTCCCTACACCAAATGACACGGTTCCTGGATCAATTTTGCACTGTTTTTTACGTAAAATAGAATACGATCATCAAAAAATGCATCTGACATAAGCATGATGATGGAATCACCGCCTCGACCGGTGGTTCCCATAACATAATCCCCCCTCTGAGGGCGCACCGTCCTGGTGCGCTCCCGGTACTCTCGGAGGACCGTATTGACTGCACCGCCTCTGTGGAAGTCAGCTTCAAGAATCCAACAGTTGTGCTCAGGCCCATAGCCAAGCCATTGCACCAGGTACCGCCACCTGTTGTTGCACCGACGATGTCTGAGAATCTTCTCCACCACGTACTATGCTTCACCCTCCACCAAGACCAGTGGAGGAGGATCATGTCCCCGTGCCGTGAACTATCCATCCGGCTCCTTATAGGCCTTGAGAGGATAAGCGTGGAACATGGATGGATCCCGTAGTGGTCCCGCAGTTCTAACTTGTACCTCACCATGGACCTCTTCTCCTTGACAGGAAAAGGACCCACCCACCAAAGCTTGAGCTTGTCGCTGTCCACCCTCGCCAGCTGCAGGTTCCGCAAGCTCAACAGCACCTTTTGTCCCACCAAGAACTCCTTGGCTGTCCGGTGCTTGTCCGCCTGCAGCTTCATTTGCTGTTGCACCTTGTGAAGCACATCTTGTGCGCCGCGCCACACCTTCGTGAAGTCACTTGTAAACTGCTGCACAACCAATAGGTTCGATCCAGTTGCCATGTTTGAGGGACATGCAGGCTTCACCCCATACACTGCCTCAAAGGGAGACCGCCCCGTTGAGGCATGCACTTCTGAGTTGTAGGAAAACTCAGCCTCCGGGAGCTTGCATTCCCATCCCTCACCATCCGTCTCAAAGGTCCCCCGCAACAGCTGCTCCATGGTCTGATTGGTGCGCTCAGTGTGGCCATCCGTTTGGGGATGGTAGGCCGATGAAAGACCCATACAACTACCCAACGTCTTGAAGATTTCCTCCTAAAACCAGGAGGTGAAGCGCGGGTTGCGGTCCGAGACCATGCAATTCGGTACCCCGTGAAGTTTGATGACGTGTTGCAAGAGAAGTTGATCCGTCTCTGTTGTCGTGACCTTCTCACCACATGGAATAAAGTGCACAATCTTGTTGAACCGGTCTACCACCACTGGAACCATGGTATTGTCCGTTGGAAGAGCCCCCACAAAGTCCAGTGAGACTTCCGTCCACGGGCGCTCTAGCACCTGTAGTGGCTGCAGCTCTCCTGGCGCCCGTGCCCTCCGTGACTTGATCCTTTGGCAACTTTCACAGCTGCTCACGTACTCCTTACAATCTGCTCCCATTGTTGTCCACTAGCATTGGCACGCAAGCATCTTGAAGGTCTTTTTGTGGAAAAAATGACCACTGTAGTCCGAGCCTTGCGCCTCCTTTAACAATGCCTATCGCAATGACGCACTCCGCGGCACTACAAACGGATTCCCCTTCTCATGCCGCCAATACTGGCCGTCCGACTTGCACCTCTTCACCGTAATCCCGGCAAGGTCCTCGTTCTCCGCATACCCGTGCGCACACACGTTGCAGATAATTGGAGATCCCGCCAGCACCGTGATCGCATGCACGCCCAAGTTTGGGCGGCACCAAAGTGGGTCTACTGGGTTGATCCTTCCTTTTTTGTACTGGATCTCATAGTCAAAGCCGCCCTCCAGCAACTCCATTCACCGTGCTTGATGATGACTCAGGACCAACTGCAACTTGAGGTACTTGAGTGCGTAGTGGTCCGTATGCACTACATACTGCCGCGCCTCAAGGTAGCACCTCCACGGCTTGAAGGCTTGGACCACTATGAGCATCTCCTTCTCGTGGATTGGGCAGTTGAGCTCAACCCCTTTCAGCTTCTTGGAGTAGTACAAAATGGGCTGCAGCCCCTTCCCTTGGTCCTACATCAGCACACCGCCGATCGCATAGTCGCTTGCGTTCGTCGCCAACACGTATTCCTTACTCGTGTCCGGGTGCACCAACACCTGTGCCTCACACATGGCAGCCTTCATTGCACCAAAGGCTTGCCCCTCCTTTGCACCCTACTCCCATTGGCACCCCTTCTTGAGCAAGTCTGTCAAGGGCGCTCCCGCTGCCGCATGCCCCTGAACAAACCTCCGGTAGTAGTTCGTAAAACCAAGAAAAACCTGGATGTCAAACATGAACGCCGGCTCTGGCAACTCCTTCACTGCTTCCACCTTTTTTGGGTCCATGCAGATCCCCCTCCTGCTGACAATGTGCCCGAGGAACTCCACCTCCTGCTTGGCGAACTCACACTTGCTGAGCTTGGCAATTAGCCGCTCTTTTTTTAGCACTTCCATCACTGTTGGCAGGTACTTTTGGTGCTCCTCCATCGTCCGCGAGTAGACAAGGATGTCGTCAAAGAACACAACCACGAATTGGTCCAAGTAGGGGTGGATCACCCAATTCATCAGCCCCATAAATGTAGCAAGAGCATTCGTTAGCCAAAAAAACATCAACAGATACTCAAAATGCCCAAAGCGCATCCAAAACGCGGTCTTTTCCACATCCTCCCCCGCAAGGCGGATTTGGTGGTACCTCGACCTCAGGTCTAGTTTTCTGAAGGCACGCACGCTTTGCAGCTGGTCGAACAGTTCCACGGCCTGTGACAACGGGTAGTGGTTCTTCATCGTGATTTTGTTGAGCGCCAGGTAGTCCACGCACATCTGTAGCTCTCCCGACTTCTTCTTGACGAACAGCACCGGCGCTGCGTTTGGAAACACCCACGGCCGAATGAAGCCCTGGTCCACCAACTCCCCCAACTACTTCTTGAGCTCGGCAAGCTCCGCGTCGCTCATGCGATTGTGAGACCACACCGTTTGTGACAACCCTGGCACCACCTTGATCTTGTGGTCAATGTCCCGCCGCGGTGGCAGCCCCTTTGGCAACTCCTCCAGAAAAATGTCCTCAAACTCTTCGAGCACCTCCCCAACACCAGGAGGCAGCTCTGGAGCTACCGCGCCTTCCACTGGCTGTCCCTTCGCTGCTTTAACCGTTGCAATCTGCTACTCTGCTGCTTGTTGTGGACACACCCATGCCAAATAGGCATAGCCACCTTTTTTCTCGCACCGCTTTAGCTGCCGAAAGTTGATTACGCGTAACTGCTTCCCCGCTCCCGCTTCTTCCGACTCCTTCCCCTCACCACGCCACAACGTCAAAGTGAGATTTTTCCGCCCGCCTTCACGACAGCCTGATTGTACCTCAATCCACCTCCGGACAGTGTTGACCTTGGTCCTTCGAACCTCGGAACATCGATGTCCACCTCGGCACATCGATGTAGCCACGATGGACCACATCAATGTGTGTGCATTGGCTGGTTGTGAGGATTTTGGCCACATTTTGGCCACATGTGTGTAGAAATTAGAAAAGCAGAGAAATGAAGTACATTTCCAGCATGTGTATTCAAAGTGCCACAAAGGTTAACTTTATAAAACCTTTTATTTTTGCACCACTGTGAAACAACATGTCACCATGTAATCTACCCATGTTACTATGTGTCCATGTCATCATTTCACCATGTGACCATCTCACCATGTGACCATGTCACCAAGCCACCATGTCACCATGTCACCATGTCACTTTCACTATGAGACTTTCATTATGGTAAATTCATGCAATATTCAAAGGAGGCAAAATCACATTGCAAAGAAACTCATACATTTTAAAAGTCACAGTTTGCATTGATCACAACTGAAGAAGGACAGCATCTACTTGTACTTCTTTGCAGCAGCAGCAGCTCTGCGCTTTGCTACCAGATTCCTAGCTGCTACAGCTGCTGCTAAAGTGCCACCTTCCTGACGCTTCGACACCCTAGATGCTGCTAGGGCAGCTAGAGCAGCACCCTTGGAGCTGCTCTTTGCACCGCCAATGCAGGAGGCAGCATTTGAAGTTGGATCACCCCCTGGACCATGCTCTCCTGCTCCACCCTCTCCAGCATCCCGTTCTCCTGATCCACCCTTTCCAGCACCCCGTTCTCTTGCTCCTTCCTCTCCAGCACCCTGTTCTCCTGATCCTCCATCTCCAGCACCCTGTTCCCCTGATCAGCCATCTCCAACACCCTGTTCTCCTGATCCTCCTCCTCCAGCACCCTGCTCAACTAGTTCCACCTCATCAACAAGCTGCTCACCTGCCACTCCTCCCTCCCCTGCACCCATCCCACCTTCTGCTCCATCAGCAGGTGCATAACTGGTGCTTGCTCCTCCTCCACCTGCCGTTGCCCTGCTTGTGCTTTCTCCCCCCCCACTTGCCGGTGCCCTGCTCGTGCTTGCTCCTCCACCACCTGCCGCTGCCCTGGTGCTTGCTGACTTCTCCTGTGCACGAACACGCACTGGCCATGCATGGGGGAGACCAGGCATGTTATTCATGACATGCACGGAGGCCATGATCTCCACCACATCCTCCTCTCCCACCTCCTCCTCCTCCTCCTCCTCCTCACCCTCATCATCAGTCTCCCAATCCTCCTCGGGCTCACTCAGCACACATTCCTCCTCCATCACCTCTCCGTCATCCTCGCTGGCATCTGCTTCTGCCTCTGCATTTGCTTCAGCTTCTGCAGCCCTCGCCAAGTCCCTCGCTGCTCTGCGTCCATTCCTGCCATAGTGCTTGCGCAAACGCACGTGACACCGCATGAGGAGCTCTAAGGTTGCCACCTTGAGCCGGTTCCTCCTGTCGGTATGAATGAGCTCATCCGCTGAGAAAATGCGTTCACACTCTGATGATGAGCAAGGTTGAGATAGGACCTTCAGAGCCAGATCCCTGAGCACAGGCAATGCACACATGTAGTTTACATGCCACTCGACAGCAGTCATGGTACCACATTGCACCTTTGCAACAGCTGCGACAGCCTTGGCATTCCTACGTGCAGACACCATCAGGTCCTAGACTACGCTAGTCTGTCCCAGCTGGAAGGCTCCCATCTCTTTCATAATGACATCCTGTTGCTCTTCTGGAACCAGGGCCCCCACGACAGCCTGCCAGGACTCCAAGGTGGTGGAGTCAGTGGACAGGTCATTACCGAAGTGTTCAGGATGCAGACGTCGGGCAGCTACATAAAGGGGACAAGACATGTCCTTTGACCAATGCTGGTTGAGCCTCCCCAAGACGGAGTTGACGTGGCATTCTGCCACCTTACTCGGCTTCCTCCCTTTCTTCTCGGTCAGGGCCTTCAGCTGCTCAGCACAGTCTAGGAGTCCCTGATAAATCTGCCCTGCCCCCCCACCCGGGGCGTCAGCCACCCGCAGCACCTTCACCAATGGCAATAGCACATCCTTCAACTGACGCACCTGCACCCAGAAAACCTTGCGGCGGATGAGCGCCCTCACCTCCTTCTTCCTGCTTCTGAATCCTGCATTCCCGCTTGAACCAATCAGCTTCCACAAAGGCAGCTGCACAAACTCCTCCACCTCTTCTCTCAGCTCCAAGAGCCTCTCCACGATGTCAAAGACAGAGTCGAAACGAGTGTCACACCTGGTCTTCAACACCTTGCCTCCCGTTTTTTCCTTCAGCCATGTCCGGGGCATGGCATTGTTCCTGAAAAATGCAATGATCTTCTCACACTTCCCAATGATCCCCGCACCCCATGCAGACTTGCCAATATCCTTCATAATGAGATCAATGTTGTGGGCACAACACCCTTGGAAGAATAGCTTCGGGTACCGCACTCTCAGGTCTGAAAAGGCCTTTTTGTTCACAGAGGCATTGTCACAGATGACTGAAATGACTTTGTCCTCGCCCACTGTCCCACTGCAACAATCATGCTTGCTATGTGGTCCGCGTTTCTGGTCAAGCCGCTAGCATCACGAGAAAACAGGTGAACAGCCCCCATGGCATTCACTGCCATGGCATTGTACACATGCCTAACCTGCCTGTCAGACCACTCGTCGACAGCAAGGCTGGTGCCGTATGTCGACCAACCTTGCATCAAGGGAGCGTCAAGCTCGGCCAGCTCAGTGTCTAGCCTGGGCAACAGCTCACCAGTCACTGTGTCTCTGCTTGGAAGCCTGAAACTTGGAGTAGTTTTCCTGGCCGACCTGATGACTTCCATGAGAACTGGTTCTCTACAGAATGAGATGGGTGATGCGGTGATGCACATCAGTTTGACGATGTCCACCTGGCAGCGGTCGTTCTTCTGCTTGTCAGTGTGCTCAACCATGGTAGTCTGGTGGCCTTGTTGATATCAAAAAGCGGTATCTCACCCTCAAGCGTTGTTGATGCTGCCGGCCTGGTGGGACCCGTTGCTTTCTGCTACTGCTGTGGCTCCTCATCGCTGGAGTCTAGGTGCAACGTCATCCCCCCAGCTGCTGCTGCCACCTCCTTGTCCTGTGCCTTCGCCAACTTGAGCCACGCAACTGGCTTGTTCTTGGTTCCCCATTCAGTACCTTCTCCCTTGAAGTGCTTCACGTTATGCGGCTGCCATCCCGCTGGAGGACGAGGCATGCGCTCAAGGCCGAGAGCATCACGACATGTTGGCGGAGGATGTGGACACTTGCCCACGTTTGGATTGTTGTATGCGAAGTGCCCGCGGATGCGGTCACACGTTCCGCTGACTTTCTTGGAACATGCTCCGCAGATAAAGCCAGCCTTCTTCGCCGGTGTCGCCCATGGTTGACAGTGTTTGGACAGCTCCTTGATGAGGAAATCACCAGTGAGCCTGCGCCTCCTTGGTGGGTTCCACTTGATGGCGTCAAACTGGCCCGGCACGGCAGACGCTGGGGTAACCGAGGGGCTTGAGGCACCAGTGGAGCCTCTGTTGGTGCTTGGCTGAGAGCTTGGCTGTGAAGCCATCGTAAGCTGACAGAACCGCCGGGCTACTCCCGGCGGTGAAGGCCAGATTTTCCTAAGTGCTCACAACATCATCGAATAGAGCGTCGGTGTGTTATTGGGAGTATGGAGTGGCGGAGTATCGAGTGGCGGCGTCGGCGTTTGGCAGACGCAGATGGCACCAACGAAAACAAGCATCCGATCTATTGCCGGATCGACGGTGCGCGGGCGTTCCCACGATCGACGGTAAACGATCCGTAGGCAAATCGATGGTCCACGATTCACTGATCGACAGAACATAATCCGTCGGCAAATCAAAGCAAGATTCTGAACATGCAAACATTCAGTTTGCACGTTTGGACTGACCAATGAACACAATTTGAACTGAAAGAGATTTAGTCAAACATCCTACCGTTGCAACAGAAACTATGAAATATTGTGTTCAGGAATTTAATGTTCAAACTACGGGTATGAAGTGAGATTTTGGACATAAAAGTTTTTCACAAAATTTTACCGAACTGTACCCTATCCTTATCAATAAGAGATTTTGCAAGGATGAAATGTAATGCATGTTACTGGCCCTCGGAATATCCGCTCAGAACGAAGCTAACTTGCCGCCTCTCATTCCAGGCTGTCAGATGTGTCATTGCTATCTAGCCTCTCCATTGGTCAAATCTTAGCTGGGTCATGCCACATGTCACTGTCATTGCCAGCACTTGTAACTGTGGCATGATGCGTGCATGTGAAGTGATTCCGGGCTGTCTGAAGCCGAACCGGACAACTCCCGGTGTCATGGATTTGTGCTTGGTCGTCTCGGCCGTGTTAAAAAACTGGGCGCCGGTAGGTCCCGGTTGCCCCTACAACACTACACCACATCGAGGCTACATCGATGTGAGTCGATGTGCCGAGGTCGTTGTAGGAGCCCTACAACGAGCCTCGAAGGCAACACTGCCTCCGGATTCCAGGCGTGCAACCAACCCCGGCCGATCAAGCAATTGTAAACATCCATAGGGCAAGTATGGAACTCCATGTTGTACACAGACTCACCCATATGGACCTTGAGCTTGACGAGAGGTCTGCCGCACTCCACCACTCCAGACACCTTCCGTGCCTTGGCCAATGTCCCCGGCTGCCGTGCGAGCTCCAACCTCATCCCCAACTTGTCATTGAAGAAGCTATGGCTCGCGCTGCCGTCCAGCTGACCACGTAGCTTCCTCCGACCCTTGAAACTCCCCTCCAAAATATCAAAAACCAGCTCTAGGATGATCCCTTGAAACTGTCGGGTCCCACCTTCATTCCGCAATAGCACTTGAGGCAGCTCCTTAATCGGCAAAAGCCTTTCAGGGCTGGTGCTGTCCTTTGCAGAAGAAAGACTTGCAGTAGTATGTCGTCCCCTCCTCACTGCTACTGCCAGTTTCCCTGCTGTGCCTTGCGCTTGGGGCAGTCCCGCTTGCAATGTTCCTCCTCGCCACAAGCCCAGCACGTGCCTCTCGGTCCCCGCTGCCCGTCCGCACCCCACTGCCCGACTTGGATTGCATCCACCTCCATGGGCACAGCCTGAACTGGCTGCTCCACCCGTGGTTGTATTGCATAGCTTGTCCAGCGTGGATTGTAGCTTACCGCGTCGATGCGCTCCGCCATCGAGACCAACTCCGTAAAGGTCCGCAACCCCAGCACCGTGAGTTCATGTTGAACGTGCGGCTTCAGGCCATCATGGTAGCGGTCGTACACCTCCGCGTCCGAGAGGTCATCAATCTGCGTCGCCAAAGCCATGAAGTGTGTAGTACAGTCCTGGACTGATCTGCCTTGCTTGAGGTGCTTGATCTGTCACGTGCGACCTGGCTGCCGTTGAGGAGGTCGAAACGTGCCTGGAGCATCGTCTCAAACTGCTCCCACATCTCTGGCTTCTCCGTCAATGCCCGTGCACCGAGCTGCACTTCCCACCCCAGCAGTAGACTCAGCAATGGCTGAAGCCGTGCCCCGCCCCCCAGCCCATCCGGCAACCCAGCGGCGTTCTACTGGCACAATGCCGACCACCACTGCAGCGCCATTCCCCGGAGTAGCGCATCGCTGTCTCCAGTCTTGTGGCATCTTCTCCCACAGGAACGCCCAACGCCCTGAAGTACAAGTTAACCGTGAAGAGCCACTCCCTCACACCACCCTTGTCGGTGTAAAACTCCAGATCCTATGGCTTGGGCCGCCAAAAGACAGGTGCGGATGCCAATGCGACACCCCCCAATGCACTTCTCCCTTGGCCGACATACCTCGCCTCAACCTCCGCACGGAGCTGCTGGTTCTCTTGGCGCAAATCGTCAAGAGCACGCCGGATCTCCTCCATAAGATAGGCCTGGTTGTATGCCGCGGCTGCCATACTTTTGGTTGAGACAACACGTTTTGGCCAAACGCAGTTTGTGGCAGATCTGCTGCCTCCCTTGGGTCCGCACAAAGCCAAGCAAATGTCCACGCGCTCTGATACCAAATGTGAACCGAGAGGCACCTTGCGTGACAGTCACACGCCAAACCCTTGGGATAAACCTCCCAACCCTTGACCCCTTGGTGTGTGGGCCAATCCTTGAGATGCCGCACGACCCTCTCCTAGCAGCAAGACCGCTGCTAGTAACCAAGGTTTCCGTCGTGCAACTCTACCGGTGGCGTTTGCACCAAGGTGCGCTGAAGAAGACTTGTGGGATCGAATGGACGTGTGCAAGGTGATGCTTAGAGAAAAAGGAGAGATGAGCAAGGAATGAATCCTTAGACCTGATAGATAAGTACAAGACAGTGAACCGAATCTTTGGGAAAGATTGGCATGCCTAGAACAACTCCTAGGCTTCGTTATGTACCAGCCACTATGAGTTAGCCGAGAGATCCTCGGCGCTCTGAAGCCCTTTGCTGAGGTGCAATGACGCACATAACACATGCATCATGTAGTATGCATTGCGAGCTTTCCAACGCACCAAAGAACGCCTCAATCCGTGGAGAAACGACTGACTTATGGCCGTTTGAGTGCTCCACGCGTGACTGCCGCTGGCAGCACCGCAAGCGAGGGTCACGGCCGCCCGAAGCGCCCTTGCTTGTGAGTGCAGCTCCAGCCGTCATCCTGAAGCACCCATAGACCCCAATGAACCTTGCCTCATTGGCTAAGTATCCATCTAGGGGCTTTTTGGCTGCAGTGGGCGAGAAAGTCGCTCTGCCGTGCTCGGGGTCAAACCGGTATGTCTCCTGTTTTCTTGAGGTGCGCCTTCCACCTTTGTACGGCCATATCTTTCTCGTCCCTACACTGAATGACCCGATTCTTGAGTCATTTTTGCACGGTTTTTTACTTAAAATACAATATAATCATAAAAGAATGCATCTGATATCAGCATGATGACATAATCCCTGCCTCAACCGGCGGCTCCCATAACAATCTGCCTTTGTCGCCGTGTGTCTCATTCTCCCATCTGCCTATGTGTCCACTGGCTTCTGGATCATTGATTTTAAGGCCACCCATCACATTACAGCCTATCTCACAGGCTGTGGTCAGCTCCTCCCCATTGGCATGCACATGGAACCATGGGAACCGTACATGCCTCAGCAAAATGGCGTGTCCAAATGTTGGTACTGCACCCTGGCTAATAGTGTCCGTTTCCTCCTTTTGGCCTCTGGTCAACCTCCTCTCTTTGCCTTTAAGGACATGTCCTGCATGACCAAGGTGTGGAATCGTGTTCTCCATGGTCCCCTCCCTTGTCATGTCACACCGTTTGAATACTGGACAGGTTGTCTTGCTGACCTCCATCTTGCTCGTGTGTTGAAATCAATTGTCTCTTTTTGGCTTCCTCATGATCATCCTCATCAGAAAATCTCTCCTCATGTTTGAATCTATGTCTTTCTTAGTGTCCCTCCTTTCTCCTAAGCTTGATGCTTCAAGGACCCTACTCGACATTGTGTCATTGAATCTCATGATTCTCTCTTCTTTGAAGATGTGTTTGAACGTGTCTTGCCTCCACTTTCTCATTCCTCACCTCCCTCGCTCGGTCCGCTCTCTCGGCTTGGAGAAGGTTCTAGCCCCCCAGTGGTGGTGGTTCTGCAGTTTTTCCCTTGGCAAGGGACCCGTCAAACAGTGCTCCCTCTCCACCCGTCACTTTCACTCTTATCACATCTCCTTCTGCCTCTGCCACAAATGACTCCCCTATAGAATCTGCCACAAATGTTATCCCTACTGATTCTGCCACAGGTAGCTCGCCTATTGTGTCGGCCGCAGGTGGCTCCCCTCCTGTGTCCCCTCCTCGTGTCATTATGCAGCCTGCAGACTCCTCTTTCTCCACTTCTCCCTTTGTTGTGTTGCCATATGACTGTGGTGGTTGGCTTCGATCTCTCCCCTCTCAAACTCCTCCATCTGCCTCTCTCTCTCTCTCTCTCTCTCTCTCTCTCTCTCTCTCTCTCTCTCTCTCTCTCTCTCTCTCTCTCCCCCTTGCCATTGTACCTTGATTCACTAACCTCCGTGCTCTAGGGGTTACTACCCCTACCTCTCCCATCGCTGTGTATGTGGTCTACTCAAGTACATTCCTCGGATACTCCCTCATTGAGCAGGAGTTTTGTCGTTGTCTTGATGTTTCTGTCGCTTTCTGGTGAGTTGCCTTATTCTTTGCCACTGTTGGTCTCTCTACTCTCCCACCTGAACCACTAATAGATTGTGACGCATGTAACGCTGCCAACTCCACTTTGTGGGAGATGTCAAAGAAATAAGAGCTTGATTCTCTCTCTGAGCACGATGTCTATGAACTACTAGATCTTCCACCAAGTTGGAAGGCGGTGACAGCCAAGTGGGTGTACCGTCAAAAGCTGAAGCCATACAAAACTTGATTGGTATAGATATCGGCTACCTGTTAGAGGGTTTTTTCAAATCCTCGGCATTGACTTTGATGAGACGTTTACTCCAGTCGGTCGATACACCAATGCGGGAGCCCTCCTCAGATTGGTGGCCCAACATGAAAGGGAGTTGGAACATGTGGATATCAACAATGCTTTTCTTCATGGCAAAATTGACAAGGAAATCTACATGGTTCAACCCCCTGGATTCACACATGGAACCAATAGAGTGTGGCATATCCACAAAGCCCTCTACGGGCTCAAGGAGTCCTCTTGCTGTTGGAATAAAGAAGTTACCTCCACGGTGGAAAAGGGCGGTTTTCAGAGGAGCATAGTTGATCTTGGTTTGTTTTTTAGTGCTCCCTCCACTCCTGTGGTAGCCATTCTTGTCTATGTCAATATTCTGTTAATTGCATCCCCCAGCTCTATTGATGTATGTTATGTAAAGACACTCTTGCAGTCGGCATACAAGATGAAGGATCTTGGACCTACTCGTGTCTTCTTGGAAATGGAGTTGGAACGCGACTACTTGATACACACCCTACATGGCTACGTATGTTTGCAGTCTAGGGGAGCACTTTGCATCTCAAGTTTCCTCAGTTCCTTCTGCATTCACCCCCATGACCCCACCAGGCCAGACACTGATGAAATCACTGGATGTGTCTAAGCTTGGGGAGATGGTGGATGTAACTTACCACCTAAGGGTGATTGGCTCCCTGACGTACCTTGCCACCACCACTTGTGTTGATGTCGCTTTTGCTGTGAACTTTGTCTCCCAATTCTGTTAGTGTCCTAGAGAGTGTCACCTTGAGCATGCACTCTGCATAGTGCACTACACGCTCTCTACAGCGAGTACATGACTGTACTTTAGGGCACAACCCACGGTCATTGTGGATGGGTTTGCCTACAGTGACTAGGCACATGACACCAATGCACAGAGTAGGACGAGCTACGTCTTTCTGACTGGGAGAACTGCTGTGTCTTGGAAGAGAGACAAGCAAGGTTGTGTAGCCGACAGTACATTAGAGGCTGAGCATGTGGCCCTTGGTTCAGGTCCATGTTGCCTTAGGGGAGTTGAAGTCAACCCCCAAGTCGAAAGTCTAAAGTCGAAAGTCGGCATTCTGGTCTCCAAAGTCAGAATTCAGTTTTGTTCCAAGAATGAAACAATCAGTTTTGGGGCTGCTAAGTCCATTGCTAGGCCTAGTTTGGTCAAAACCCAATGTTTGGCAGCTGAAAATCCCGCATACATAGACTAGCATCTTGCAACATTCACTTTCATACATGGCTTTTGTTACTTTGCTTTCTAAGACTGAACTACATGGCCACTGTAGCCGTGTGAATCATGGTGAAACCAGCCATGTGGAACTAAATTCTTCACTCTCACGTGAGGTATCAATTTGGTTCCTTGCACTTTCATCAATGCAGTCATTCACTCTTTGAAGCATTCATGAGAGCAGAGACACTTCATGCAACTTCAATGCAATGTAAAAGAGGCATTGGGGAACAAACATCATTGGGGAAGAAGGATTGTTGCTAGAAAAAAGAGCAAGCTCTTGCACAACACCAGCCATACATCTGCATAATCTCACTAGCCATGGTTGGCCACACAGGTACGCTTTGGGGGTGACCCTCCTGCAGGTTTGTGGCATGTAATACGTGCGTCTCTGGAGGCGTTTGGTGGGCTAGCCACCAGAATCTCCACCTCCACATCCTTGCGCTTCCTGACTCCTTGCTTGAGGACTCTACTGACTTCTTCCACATCTTCTAAACCCACTCCATCCTTTTCATCTTCCTCTTCAGTGTCGTCCCCATCCTCCTCTTCCTCATCTTCTTCTTCATCACTGTCTCCTCACCATCCAGTCCATCCTCCCCTGATTGAACTCCTATTGCACCACCTACAGCCCCTGAAGCTGCTCCATCTCCAACACCACTTGCTGCACCACCTGTTGCACCACCTGCTGCACCATCCTCTCCACCACCTGCTGCACCACCATCTGCTGCACCGGCTCCTGCACCACCTGCCCCACCAGCCCGTGTACCATCTGCAATGCTAGCTTCCTCATCACTCAGTGCCGCTTCAGCAACGGCTGGGTTCCATTGCACCTCCTCTCCTTCTGCTGCTATGTCCCCTTCTGTCTCACTTTCACTCTCTTCTGCCTCTTCCTCTACTAGCTTCTGAATTTCAGCTACAAGCTTCTTCCCTTTCACCTTGCTGTACATGCGTGTGAGGCGGACGTTCACACGCACTAGGAGCTCCAGCGTTCTTACTAGAGGACAAGCTGGAGGCTTTCAGCAGAGGCAAGACCCTGGGTGTGCTAGTGTGATCTGTCTTCTCTGTTTGCAGGTAAACATCGGCTGGAGGGGTAAAAAACAGGACTACACCTTGAGACCGGTAGCAGACATCAGCCAACATCAGCCTACATTGGCCTCAACGTAGCAGCAACGCAGAAAGCAGAAAAGGGCAGCTAAAATGGCTGGCCCATCAGGAGCAGTGGGGGTTGCAGCAGGGCAGTCCTCAAACTCAACAGCGGCTGTAGGGCAGTCCTCAAACTCAACAGTGGCTACCGCAGGGCAGACCACTGGAGCAATCATGAGTTCTACCGCACTACTGCAAGGTCTGGGACCTTTGGGAGGAATCCCCATTTTCGAGGGGAATGACTTCTTGCTTTGGAGATGGCAGTTTGAACTCGCAATGAAAGTGTGCAGCTTTATGAAGCTTCTTACGGGAGAAGAGCAGGTTTCCACAGAGGGTACACCCGGGAACAAGGCATGGATGGAACGGAATGATATTGTCATGTCCTCAGCAATGCGGTAGCCAAGAAGTGTGTTCCCATCATTGCCGGGTACATGCTGGCTTCCGATGCTTGCGACAAGATCAAGCATGTACACCAGTCAACCTCCCTTGCAAACAAATTGTTCATCCTACAAAAGCTCATCAGTATGCAAGTGACTGAGGGGGAGCCAATCCCCGGATTCCAACAGGGGTTTGAAGGAATCTTTGGAAAGGTTCACCAGATGAACTAGGACCTCAAAAGCATGCAAGCCATGATCCTTCATGGCGGTACTGGAGAGATGGAGCCCAATTATCATCGTCATGCGCGGTTGGAAGGAGGATGACCTGACGTACACGACAGTTCCCGAGTACGTGCGAAACGAGGCTATGCGCCAAAGCGGAAGTGAGGCTAACTTCTCAGCCTATGCTGCACGCTACGGTGGCCGTGGGAGGAAAGGATCAGCCTCCGGTCAGAAAGGCGGCAGCGGAAGTGGTGGCGGTGGAGGCAACAATGGCGGCAAGGCTCCCAAGTGACAGGGAAACTGCCGCAACTGCAGCAAACCCGGGCACTGGGCAAGAGCGTGCAGGTTGCCAAAGAAGGAAGACGGCTGAAGCGGTGGGAACAAAGCCAGAAAAAAGGGTGGCAAAGAAGCCACCAACATGATGGCCCAAAGCACGCCTCCACCATGACTTAGAGGTAGTCGGTTACATCGACCATCTCCCCTAGCTTGGATAGCTCCAGAGACTTTAGTGGAGACTGGCCAGATGGTGTCATAGGCGTCAACGCTGTGGGAATCCCTGTGAGAAATGATCCAAAACGCTCCCCCAAGCTGTGCACATATGCAGCTTGGTGAACTTGAAATGTGCGTCCTGCACAATCATGCTCCAACTCCATGCCCAAGAAAACACGAACCAGACCAAGGTCCTTCATCTTGTATGCAGCTTGGAGCAAGGACTTTGTAACCGCAACAGACACAACATCAGGGGAGGCAATGAGAAGATCATCTACATAGACAAGGATGGTGACGAGTGGCTTGGTGGGAGCACTGAGGAATAGGGTACGATCCACAATACTTCTTCGAAAACCTTCCTTTTCTTAAGTAGGTGTGATTTCTTGGTTCCAGCAGCGTGGGGACTGCTTCAGGCCATAGAGAGCCTTACGCACATGCCACACTCGGCTAGTTCCATGAGAGAAGCCGAGCGGCTGCACCAAATAGATCTCCTCATCCAACTTGCCATGGAGGAAGGCATTGTTGATATCCATCTCCTCCATCTCCCAGTCATGCTAAGCGACCAGGCTGAGAAGAGCCCTGGCTGTGGTGTGACGACCGACTGGGGCAAAGGTCTCAACAAAGTCAACACCAGGGATTTGAGAAAACCGTTTTGCAGTGAGATGAGCCTTGTATCGTTCAACGATGTTATCAGAGTTTAGCTTCCAACGGTACACCCACTTGGCTGCAACCGCCTTGCGACCCGGTGGGAGGTCCACGAGCTTGTACACACCTTGCTCAGAGAATGCGTCAAGCTCGGCTTTCATGGCATTCTCCCACGAGAGGGAATCAGAGGTCGTGCAGGCTGCCTGCACAGTCAACGGTTTGGGCGGAAGAGGAGAGGGACCAGAAGTAGAAAAGCACGAGGAAACATACCCAGCTACAGACGAAGAGAGCTGAGTGAAACTTTTATTCAATGAGAGAGTACCCAAGTGATGTGCTGGGATGCACCACGGAGGTAGCCGCAAACAATGCAGAGGTCGCAAGACCAAGAGTACGGAGACCAGGGTCCCCAGAGACAACAGGGTGCGACTGAGATGGAAGCCCCCTAAGACGACTACCATGCGTGTAGGGTGAGACTGGGGGAACAAACGGGACACGTGCTGCCGAAGAGGGGGTAGCTGGGCGCGAGTGCACCAAGACTGAAGGAGATGGAGAGTCAGCTGTGAGAGAGGGCTCAGATAGGGTAGGAGACAACGCGTACGTGGCACCAGGTTCAAGGGCAGAGGACGAGGCAGAGGGTGAGCGAGCAGAGGGCTCAATAGAGTCGGAAGATGGAGAGACAGGGGACGTCACAAGCGAAGGGAGGTCCAAGGGCACAGTGGATGCTGAGGAAGGAGGTCCCGAGGGAGAGGAGTCCAGGGGCTCGGAGGAGACAGGGGGTGTCGAGGGATGCACGGAGGGGAGAGCAGAAGACCCAAAGGGAAGAGGACCACCCCCACCCCGAGAGGGCGGATAGAGGGACCCAACGGAACGGGAGATGTTGTCCTCAAACAGGTGTTCAAAGAAATAGCGTCGTGAGACTCGAGGACACAAAAACGTGAAGGATCCCAGAAGCGCCATGCTTTGGAGAACGAGGAAACTCCAAGAAAGATGCACAAGTAACCACGGGCAGACAGTTTACTATCCCTTTGGTCCGCCGGGATCCACACAAAGGCAACACACCCCCAGACGCGAGCAAGGCGGAGGTCGGCTCGCCGGCCCGTCCAGCGTTCAAAGGGGGTGACAGACTAGGGGAGAGGGCCATGATGAACCTGATTCCAGACCCAAGTCATGTAGGACATGGCTTCAAATGAAAACAAGGTGACCGCCTAGAGGCAAAGAGAAGGGAGCGAACACCATCAGCAAGGGTGTGGTTCCACCCCTCAGACACGCTGTTCTATTGTGGAGTGTAAGGGGCAGAGGACTCCACCAGGAAGCCAAACACCACGGGACTCAAGGAAGCAAGAGGTGGGACCAAAGAATTCGCCGCCCCAGTCGCTGCAAAAAACCCGCAGTGAACAGAGACAGGCACGCTCGGCCTAAGGGAGCCAAGACTCTAGAACGTTAGTGACATCACTTTTGTGGCAAGGAGCGAAGACCCAGCGGTAGAGAGAAGTCGTTAGTCAAACAAGACGTTGCGACCGAGGCCACCAAGAAAGTCTTGGGGCAATGGACCCATGACGTCAGCATGGACAAGATCAAAGAGGATGGGAGATAGTAGATTCAGTAGTAGAGAATGGGGAGCGGTGCATTTTACCACCGGCACAGTCCAGAGAGGAGGAGGTACAAGGAGGTGCAAATGTGGCATGGTCAAGGCCGTACGTAGGGCGAAGGCGGAGAAGGCACTGGATGGCGGCAGTGTGGATGTGACAAAGGCAACGATGCAACAGATCCGCATGGGCAGGAGATAGCGATGGTGCGATGTGAACTAGAGCAAAGGCAGCGGAAGACGAGGGCAATGTGAGAGGAACACAAAGCAGACAATTACAGCGCACACCACAGAGAACAACACGACTAGACGAGTGGAGAGAGATGGAGGCAAGGCTGCGACTGGACGAGAAGTCCATGCCTTGGTCGTCAAGGGTGGTCACGGAGAGGAGGCTGACTTCAAGGTCGGGCACGTAAAGCACATCGGGTAAGTGGACAGTGCCCCCAGGGCCAACAAAGTGGACGACACCGACGCCTTGGACAGGGAGAAGTTTGCCGTAGCCAGTGCGCACAGAACGGACAGACCTGACGGGCCCGAAGGACACAAACGACGACCGACATGAAGTCATGTGATGGGTGGCCCCTGAGTCAATGATCCAAAGACCAGGGGATGCACGAGTGGATGGGAGAACAAGACACACAGCAACGGTGCCACAGGAGGAGAGGGGAGACGGGCCACCAAGACGAGTGGGAAACGTATGAGACTGGCATTGCTCAATCCAGTCACGATCATCAAGCAAGACCCCCTGGACACCACCAGGCGCGGCACCACGAAGGGTGGCATCGGACTCACAGACGGACACACGCGACTGGCCACTCACACTCTCACCTCCCTCAGAGCAAAGGTGAAGCAGTTCCGCCAGCCGACGCTCGAGGGTGCGCTCCTCGTCACGGCGGTCAGAGGAGCGGTCCGAGAAGCGATCGGACGAGCGGTCAGAGAAGTGACCATTGTCACATGCCCAGGGAGGCACTGAGTAGTGAGACGACAGGAAACCAAGTAAGGAGGTCCAGATGGCAGTGGTATCCAACCCCAAGGGCTGGCTGGTGGCGGTGACGGCTGAAGAGGGACAGGAGTGGTGGAGAGCGCAGAAGCAGAAGGAGACGCAACAGTCACTGCTACAGCGGCGGAGGAGGCGGTCATAGTTGTGTGGGCGCAGTGAGCATGCATGGAGGATACGAGGCAAGCATCATCACGAGGAGCCGGGCATTTGGGCGCAGAGTGCCCAGTGGCTCCACAGTTCTAGAAGGTGACGTCAGCGGTGGCGAGAGAAGAGTTCTTGCCACCACGACCACCCCCACGCCCCTTGCGTCCAAGGCCGTCCCCACGACCGGAGCCACCACCCCCCCACGAGAATCAACCTGAGTGGGATGAGCTACTGCATGAGAAGAGGAGGAGGGAGATGAAGTGGTAGCTGCAAGCAAGGAGAAGGATGAGGTAGTGACAGCAGCTAGTGCGGCACGGTGCAAGCACTTGTTCTGCAGGGGGTCCCACCAATCAGTGAGACTCGAGGCAGTAAAGTTGTAGAGAGGACCGGTCCCCGGCGGAGAGTCCGCAGGGACCAGGGCACCAACAAGTAGCTTGAGCTCTGCCTGAGAGACGTGAAGATATTGTTCAAACAGCTCAGGAATAAGTCCAGCAACAATGGAGAGGTAGGCTGAGAGAGGACCGGGAGCCGCCCTGCCAAGGTCGCGCAGCAAGCGCATACTGCGCGCCCAGTACTCATCTGGAGTCTCATCCGCTCGCATCTGCAAGGTGTTAAACTGCACAGTCACTGCACTCTAGGCGGCATGCTCAGTCATAGTTTTGCGGTGACGAATAAGAGCATAGGAGCCAACAGGGTCAGCAGGGGTGCCACGCGCGGGGTCTGTATTGTACGTACCAATGTCGTCAAGGAGGTTCTTAGGTCCTGCATTGATGAGAGCCCGCATAGCACGGGCGGCCTCGGCAGGCTGGGGTATGAACGGCGGCTTGGCAAGGAAGTAGTACTCCCAGAGCAGCTTACCCTGGGCCCACGCATTGAAGCGTGTTTCCCAAGAGATGAAGATGAGCTTGGAGGTGAATGAGGGTGGCGGTGTCTTGAAGTCCCTCTGCCTTGCAGGGAGAAGGACCCAGGCTAGAGTCGCAGCTGAGAGAGCGGGAGAGGAAGAGATGGGAACACCACCAATGGGGGGAACAAAGGAGTCAGCTGATTCCTCTTTAGTGGGAAGGACAGCAGCAAGGCTTGGGATGGTGCAAATACGCTCTACGACTAGTGCAACTACAGCAGCGGCCAGCTCATGCTTAGCCTCACGGGCCTGTTGGAGTTCATCCTCAACCTTCCTTCGTTCTACTTGGACCTTGCTAAGAGCCGCCTGTAGGGCCTCTATTGCTTCCTCTGGCCTGGGCATGATGAGGAGGAGAGAGTAAGGAGAGAGGAAAGAAGGAAGGTAAATTACAATGCAATGCCGTATAGTGCAGAGCTCGCTGAACTAGTGGTGAGGCAGCAGGGTGAAGAGGGGGGGAACCACGGCTGCAGCGGAGGAGAAGAGGACATCCACCCACCCGGTGACCGCCACAGTGAGGCAGAGGAACCCCGTGATTGTGGCCCCTGCAACTGCGGCTGATGCCGACGCAACAAGAACGCCTATGGTGATGTGAGTGGTGAGCTCGCAAGGAGTGCTAATGGGAGTCAGCACTGGTGCCGCGGTGGATGCACGAATGGAACCAACAGCACTGGACGTGGCATTTACTACAGAGGAGGCTACCATGGCCACAGAGGTCGCTGCTCCTGTCACTTGTGTGGCGATGTTCACAGCGGCGGCGGCAAGCATTGTGATAAATGCTGCAGCGTGCGCGTACGCTTCAGCTGCACGACCAACCGCTGTCTGCGTAGGGGCTCAGCAAGCCCTGGTTGTGGCCGCGAAGGTGGCAGCGGCACCAGCAGCTGCGTCAAGGATGGCTCCAGCCTGTCCAATGGAATCTATGTAAACGGGGAGAACAGGTATCACGCCGGGGACTTCGGATGCCCCTGATGGTGTGGTTAGTTCAGCTGCTGTGGGAGATGAAGTAGGAGCAGGGGCAGCTACAGAGGAGGGGTTGGACGTCAAAGAGCCGAGAGGAGGTTGCATCCTTGGAGAGAGAGTTGGTAACGGTGGCAGATCGTCCGGCGTATAGACCTCCCGGTCTATCTCCTTCTCTTCACGCTCAGTTGCTGCAGCAATCTCCTCGCGCCAGTAGGAATTGTCGAGCATACGAAACCACAGCGGAGTTTCGTCGTCAGTGGACGGGGGTGCGTCACAGACGCACGGGTCATCCCACCCACGATTGGCGTAATGGGCTGCTATGCGAGGGGAGTCAAGTTCCTCGTCAGGCGGACCGTTGAGAAGTGGTGATTCCGGTGTGACAGCGTTGGGGATGCTGGTGCAGCCAAGAGAGAAAGAGTGCACTCAAGAGAGAGTGCAACCAAGAGAGAGTGCAGCCAAGAGAGAGTGCAGCCAAGAGAGAGAGAGAGTTCACCCAAGAGAGAGTGCAACCAAGAGAGAGTGCAGCCAAGAGAGTGTGACCGAGAGAGAGTGCACCCAAGAGAAAGTGCAAACTAGGGAGAGAGCAGCCAAAAGAGTAGATGTGAGGACACTACTACGCGCACCGGTATGGGTGCGTTGGGTGAGAATTGCGTGGCCCGGAGCTCGAAGAAGAGACTTCCAGCTCGAGAGGGTATCTGCGCTGAGATGTGAGTCTGGGCCGTAAGGAATGGTGGTGTCATGTCACATGTGGCCGCTAGAGAAGAGCAGCGCCGCACAGTAGAGTGCAGGACCCCGCAGATGCGAGAGTCCTCCTTGATAAAGGCGGTGCAAGTGTTCGCGGCGGGCAGACTGCCAGTGCGGGTGTGCACGGGTGGCTACCCGCTCAAGGCTCTGCCGTGGAGTTCGGCAGTTATGGAGCCTGTTGCACTGCTGTAGATGCGCTGGTGAGAGGAACTTCGTGTGAGTGCTTAACGATATTGAGGTGGCAAAAGTGTTGCGAGCTCGCACGAGGGAGACGAATGCTGTCCTTTCGCCAGCGGAGATGCGGGTGATAAGAAAACCACGGACTAGGCATAATGTGAGCGGCGGCATAGACGCCGCGTGCCCTTCAAATGTGACGGCGACATAATGCCGAGGATGCCGGTGGAGGTCCCACGGATCGAGGATCGACGAGCTGCAAGGGATGACCCTCACTGCTTTGATACCAGAAGTTACCCGGCAGCTTCCTAGTGAATGGTGTGTGACGAGGCAAGTGAGCATGAGAGAGCATGAGGCACGGCATGGATGCGGTAAAAGCTTGCCTTAGAACTCACGATACACCAAGACAGTTAGAGTGAGGGGAGCGAGCGAGCTAAGCAATGGTGAGCACGCACTCACGCCGAGCATCGCGCTCGGGTGAGCAAGTGCCGCCACCCGGCGTTCGAGCCCGACCACTCGGATTAAACCGAGGGTGGCTACTCAGCAATGCACAGTCCGGACTGGCACGGTGGCCCCCTTAAGATTAGCATCCGGGAGATATGAATCTCACCCTAAACACGCAAAGGCAAGAAGGTATGATGCAGGGCACGGCAGTGAGGATGTACGAACCCTAGCATCTATCGCATCACATAATCATAGAAAGTCATGCAGTGGTCATGTGTGCGCCAGAGGACACTCCTGGGTCCAGCAGCAGCTTCATGACGCCAGAGGCTCCAGTCAAAGTGGGCCCGCATGACATCTCTCCAAGGCCATTGTCATTTAATCCATAAATGTGTGTGCGGAGTGTGGGAGACAAGAGGACATAGAGCTGTGAGTGGCCACCAAACTTCAACATCTGACCCTTATTTCTTGCACCTACTTGCTTGCTAGTGCGCCAGCTAGATGTACAGTGTCGCCACATCAGCAGCAGCAATGTTAGGAGGCTTCCTAGCAGTTTCTCAGGTGCCATTGTGTCTACCCCGTTTTCTGGTCCATTTGCCTCAGGCCGGTTGACAGCGACGGATGGAGGGAGGGGAGGGAGGGAGGGAGGGAGGGAG
>SZWC01002007.1:175280-195101 GCA_023375785.1 Penium margaritaceum | reverse complement strand
CCCCCCCGCTCCCCTTCCCCCCTCGCCCTAAAGCCCTCGAACCGTTTCGAAACGTTTGCCGTCGAGATTCTATTGTACCAACCCCTCTTTCTCCATCTACCTCTCCCTCCCTACGCGAAAGAATTCGTAGCTCGGGCAATCATTCGCACCTCCGTCACGCCTGCTGAGCTGCGAGTCTGCTGCTGCTGCTGCTGCTCCGTCGCCGGCGGGCTGCTGCCCTGCTGAGACTGCAGCAGAGCAGCAATCTCTCTCTCCAGAATCTGCCGCACGCGAGGCCGCTTGGCATGCGTCAGCAGCGCCCGGAGCTCAGCCACGTCGTCCGCCTCTGTCAAAGCCTCGCCGCGTCCGGCGGCAGAAGCAGCGGCAGCAGCAGAGGCTGGCGGTGGCGAGTCGGGCTCCTCCGTGATGGTCACCATCGCTTTGGCCGCAGTCGGACGACGCTTTCTCCTGTATCCAATGTCCTCTGTCGTCCACTACACTGTGTACCCTCTTGACCTCTGGCGTCGGGCGATGGTCTCCTTGCGTCAGGTAGCCGGGTTGCACGAGGTGGTGGTGGAGCGGTCGGGTGGTGGTGGTGGCTGCTAGCGACGGCTGGAGACGGTGCTGCAGCTCGCAGTCAGCGGTAAGTTCAAGGAATTGGCAGAGGCAGCGGTTCAACTCAGAACCAGCCGCACTTACTCCCGCGGACCTTGCTGTAGCAAATTTCCCGCAGTGTTGATGGAATCAGACCCCTCTTCGGGCTTTTCCTGCAGGATGCGGCAGGTACCGTCGACAATCCACCAGGATGCATGGAATTCTGTCTGGTGGGTACAAACATTTGAATTTTTCGTACAATCGGATGTTTCGGAATATTTAGTTAAAAATGCATTCGAATCATCGGGCCGTTCCATCACGCAAATCGGAATTACACAAGTTTCAAACCTTTTTTTTTAAGAAGTCCACCGCATATCGTAAGGCCTTACAATATTGGCCTTGCGGCGGCAGGTCGCAGAAATAGGGGTCCAACAGACCAGCCAATGATAATGCAAGCGAAGCATCTAGCCGCAGTGCGGCCGCACGCGGCGAGTGTGAAGCGCCCGCTGGTTTCTATGAGTGTCATGGCGCTTCTCGTACATGCTTCGTCTACAGATCTGCCGCCAAAGTAGTCGTTCAACCTTCGGTTCGCATCGACGCCTCGCAGAATATTTCCGCGTCGAAATTCACTTCCGAACCGGTCTCCGGCGAGTCTAGTACGAATCTCGCCTTTCCATAAGTGAAATGTTCGACCATCGTTCTAGAAGCAAATCGCTCTGCCTCTAAGCGCTCTCCTGGAACCTGACATAGGTTCGAGCCCTTCTTTTGGAACTCTGGTCATAAAGACTGTGCAATGGGGCTACCACAGAGCCAAGCAAACCCAGGGGCCGGCCCCAAAGGAGACTGAATTATGAAGGAAGATAGAGGTTTGTGTGTTTGCACCAAATGATTAAACTTTATCCCAGTATTAAAATTGAACAAAAATTTTCCTGAGGCTTTTATTTGCAAATTAATGTTGAACCGATTTCAAATATACAAGGGCTCGTTTCGAAACAAGGTTAAGAATAAAATTCGAATACACTGTGTAAAATCATAATTCATGAGGATTTAAAATTTTATTCTGCATGGGTGACTGCGGCTCAGCCCCCCATTAACACCACATAATGTGAAAAAGTGAATGCTTCAGCGTGTACATGGTAACACTGAAGACTTGCAACTGAAGATGCCCTAAGACCATATGAAAAACTCTTGGAGTTAAAAATGAAAACATAGATGGGAAAATAGCCTTTATTTTCTCATAAAACGGTGACAGACTATAGTCAAGGTTTTGACCAAAGTCATAATTGCTCAAGACATGGAGGCTACGTGAGCAGGAGAAGTTGCACGGGTGTTGAATCTGACATCAATTTGGAATCTAAAATGAGGAGATGAAATTTTGGGTGTTGATTTTGTCCCCCCTATTGATTTGGAATCTAAAGAGTCTACCCTTCATGTGACACCACGGTTAAGGAGAAAGGAGGTTACATGTGCTATGTGGCTTCTTATGGAACGATGTCTTTAATTCATCATCAATTTAAGAATATTTGTCGCCTCTGGCTGTATGAAATTAATTTTGGATGTAATTGCAAACAATCCAGAGGTAAATGGTAGCCTAGCAATAAAGAGTTCATAATGATGAACATTTGCGTGATTTGGACCTTTACCTGTACTTCAATGACAACTCTCAAACTATGGAGCGCACCCATACATGTGAGTAAACATAAATGAGGCATGCTCAAGGTCTTAGGCACCCCGCAAGCGCATTACATGTGAAGTCACGACATCACAAGTGTACTTCGAGAAACCCTGCGAAGAATTTAGGGGACTTAAAGAATCTCTGAGGCATGGCTTTAAAGGGATCATTTTCTTTGACAAGTTTGACACAGTTATATCAGATCTTCATTAAAACTCTCAAAGCTACTTTCTACCCTCTCAGAGGGTGCTTGAAGCTTGTGGAAACTTCTAGAATGGGTTAACAGTGTTGAGCGAAGTTACAGTAAAAGGACTTGACGAAGTGGCATACAAATTCAGAAATGGACGCGCGATGGACTAAAAATGTAAGGGATAGGTTACAAACCTGTGAAATTCGTTTTTCTCCCACCTTCCAGCCACGAAGCCCTGACGCGTTACATAGTCAAGGATTGTAGCAGCTAAAAAATCCCTCTATGTCTTGTACGTTGTCAAAGGACACTCATCTATTGTGTATTGCGTCACAACCTTGTCACTTCTTGACATACATGGTCATTTTTCCATGGCTGCATATTCGAATTCATACCTCCCATGATGGCAATTTTGTGTCGGGGTCTCGATATGGCTTGAGGTGGTTGACATTAAAAAAACAGACGGATAGGCATGTTGGCAAGCAAGTGAAGCATGGCAATGACAGGTGTTTGCACTTCTTCAATCGAAAATGAAACCACCCATTTAGGCTTGATCTTGTTGTAGTTTCATTTGTGTCATAAAGTATTTCTATTGTTGTGAAGGATGTAATCACTCGCCTCAACTTGAATTTTCCATGGTGACTATTGGCTGCCTGTTTCATTGTAGCTTAATTCTTTGCAAGAAAATATTTTTTCTTTTCCAAATTATTACAGATTTATTTCCATTGATTGTCTTCATTGAATATGTTGCTTGAGACCTTTGAAGCAGCTGTAGAGGTGGAGATTAAAAAAACCACCTAAATCGAAAATTCTTCCTGTGGCTGCTATTATTGCAGAGTTACATCTGAGCTCAGAGCAAAGTCAATGGCATGTAGCTTGAACAGGGTTCGGAGTAGTCCAATTGATTTCCTTGGTTTGCCTATCAGGGTGAGTATGGAAGGCAAGAGATACCTGGATCCAACTGTTTTGATTCATCTATTCGTGCCAAATTCAACTTGTAAACCTATTTATTGTATAACTAGTGATGGTGCAAGGGATCCGGTATAGTCTAATGACATCGTTTAGGAACATCCTTGTTGTTCCTTCAGTGGCGACGTTTGTACTACTCAAGTTGATGTGTGCACTCAGATTAATGGTCAACCATGACAATCACTATCCAAAACAATTTTGGTAAAGGGGAAAAACACATTACAAAGTCCATGGACATGTACGACCATGGCGCATTCTGGACCGGTAGAGGTTGAAGCAAATATGGATATTTGGTTCATCTTGACTTATCTTGCTAAAAAAACCTCACAAGATTCAAAATACTTTGTGATGTCGTTTTCCATATTCTTCCACAAGAAGTTGTTTGCAAGTTTCTCCGGTGCCTTTTACTCGCTGAAGTGTGCCTGTGTAATCTTCATTTGGCACTCATCCAATATCATCCTTCGTAGATGTTTGCTTGGTGGTATGAAGACTTGACAAGTGGATCATCATCGCGAGTACAACTACCCAACCAGAAATCGACTTGTCGTAATCCTTGACTACATTGTAGCCATGTGTAAAGAGTTGCTTGATGTACAATTAATAATCAATTTGTAGTGCTTTTTTTTTGGTGTGGTGACTGAGATCATCTATTGAGTTTGTATTTCCAGAATGGAAGTGTATTTGGAGTTGCGGAACTCTATCCAACAAATTTGTTGATGGATGAGAGTTTGCCGAGGCTTGAGTTATTCTGGGGCATATTGTTTGCTGTAGATGAAACATCGTCAATACTCAAAACAGCACAGCCACCTCTTGAATGCGTGAACGGCTGAAATTTTCTCAATCTTGTACACCATGTGGCACATATTGGGCTCGTGCAGTTTGAACAAAAGTAAGCCAACGGTTGTCCTCCACTGCTTTTGTCTTGGAGGAGAAAGGGTCTAATGTTTCGATCCAACTATTTTGAGTAGCTATGATGTTGTTTACCATCAACTTGCCAATGTTAAGGTTGGTCCCAAGGTCAAGCAATTTCTCAAGTATTTAGACTTTATCACCTTCCCCATTCCAGCCAGCTTGGACAGGGGTTCTAGAACTCAGCAGTTGTAGAGGTCAGAAGATACCATGATGTTTTGAAAATTTGTCTGCTTTGCCCAACCAGCGACTATTGCCACCTTTTCTGGATCTATCATGGTGTCTATGCCATTAACATTGACTCCAGACACTCAGTCAAACAGTGACCCTCAAAGTTACACTTTAAGGGTTTTCCATATGATTCTTCTACTTGGAAAATCTCCTCCAAAAGAATTTAGAGTTTCAGTTGTACTCTTCTCAGGTTTGGCTAATAGACCATAACGATGTGAAGGGAGGCTACTAAGAATTCTTTGAAAAGCGACCAAAAGATATTACTCATTTCCTCTCTTTAAATGGAAGAACAAAATCTCGATACCAGATGGCAGAACCATGAAATTGAAGTGCCCAAAGTAGGTCCAGAATGTTGTCTTCTTATCTCCTCATCTGATGTGGGGATCTTGCAACAATCAATTTGTAGGTTACTTCTCAGAAGGATTATATCTTCACGAAGTTGATCAGAAATCCTTTTGATGCGAGGGAGAGAGACTTGGTTCTTGATGCTGTTGAGTGCTACGCATTTGACGTACATACACATCTCACCAGTTCTTGTCTTTAAGAAGGTAAAGGGATTTGGCTAGGGTGGTGTGAATAGGCATAAGAATCCTTGCATAAGTATCTCATCGTGCTGTCCATTCAGCTCTGTTTTGTTATGGTTGTTTATGGGTTATGTCCCCTTGACCTTTGTACTTTGCCTAAACTCAGTTTGATTTGGTGGATGATAGTGCGTTGAGGGGGATGGTCACAAGGCAGTTCCTAACAAAAAAAACCAGTGAACTCTCTGAAAAGAGGTGCGAATACCTCATGTACCATTGCAAACTTTGCAGAGGCTTCTCCAATAAGGCCGATGAGGCTCATGTGTCTGCCTGCTGGTGCCTTCCTCTATTTGCCAGGTTGCACGTGAATGAGCCACGCTTGAGCTTTGCATTGCGAGTGAGGCTTTGCCACGTCAAAATCTTCTGGCTGTATTTATGGGCATGGATGAAAGTTTGTTGCTAGAGCTTCTATTGATGCTTCCTTCGCTGATGGTTGACCATATTCTAGTTAATTTTGCTACATTATGGGCCACTTGATCAGTAGCCAAAGAAATGTACCATAAATGAATATGTAGACAAATCATCCGGTCCAACCAACTTGAGGATTGTTGCAGTTCAAGAAATCTGGCCCGAAGATTTTTTTGGGCGAAAGTCACCTGTATCAATTTTCTTGTAGCAAACAACTAGTATCTCAATACAGTGCTCAAAATGCCTCACATGCCCAGCTAAAGTCGCTGCCCATCACATTCATTTTTCCCTCCAGGGAAAAATGAATGTGATGCTGATGCCCCATCCCATGCGGCTTCCACATGCTAATGTCATGATTTGGGACGCAAACTATCACAATCCCTTCAATAGAAGGGTTTGTCATGGTTTGCTTGTTTTGGGAAAGTTTGTGGATGAAGTTTGAGACTCCCTATGCGTTGAAAGGGAACCTGCCGGGCTCCGCTACCACAGACCCCACCAGGTACCCGTGCAAAAGAAAAAAATCCTACACCCTCAATGTAATTTGGGGTAGGTTTTGAAAGTAGTCTTCATGAAGAATGGAGGAGGGGGACGAGGAGCAAAAACATTGTAAACTTGAATTTTTTTCTTTTTCGCTTGATCGCAATCAAGAGACAACCCCATTTTTTTTTCTTTTTCTTTCTCAATGTGCATAATCTCATTATGATTCAAGGTTTTGTATGTTTTGTGCGGGCTGAGTCCGCACAAAAGAAAATGGGGTTGTTTGTCGGTTGCAATCTGGCAAGAGAGCGATGACTCCATGTCTGTTTTTTTTGCTCATTTGGCAACGCATGCTGCGTTCAAGCACAATAATGAGCTGCACACTTTGCCTTTGTATGTTGTCTAAATACAAAGGCAGGATACTTTTCTGGTCTTGCATCGGGCAGTTTGAACCAGATCAAAACAACATGCACCTCACCAATTTGCAAGCAAAATGGTTCGTAAACTTGAAAATTTGGTGACGATTTTTTTTCCGAGTATTCTGTTTCAAAAAATGCTTTTTTGATGTTCAAAAAAAGCTTTGGAACCAGCTATTTTCTTGTGAAATTGCGAGAATCTCTTCTACCTAGCAACACCAGCAGTGTTGAGAAACCTATGAATCCCCTCAATTGCTCCATTAGTATCATCACTGGTTGGCCAAACTTGTACCCCTCATCAAACTTTTCCACACGAGAATTCTTTGGTTTCAGCGCTGCGAGCTCTCAAGATGGGAGATGAATTAGTGCAAGATCCTCCAACTTGAGAGAACCTTTTCCTTGTACTCATGTCCTTTTTATTCCCCGACTATGGAAATAGTTCCTACTACTTCCACTCCTTCCTTCTATGCCCCTTTTTTTGTGACAATATATGGATTCATACCCTTGATTTTCACAATTCAAGAGCATCCATGTATATTTCCTGTGAATGGTCTTGACTTCTCTTGTTATAGATGTCCAAAAAAATCGGGACATTTTGCCACCATGCTAAGATTAATCATTTTGGGATCACCAACTGTCAGGTTCTGGAATCCGAGTGCTGTAATTGGCTCTTTCAATTATTTATGCTAAGGATTGTGATTTTGCCTCGGATACACGTTTGAGGCCATTTTCTTTAAATACATGCATTGTCCCTTGATAAATGGAGTTTTTTTGCACGGGAGATGTTGTTAGCGGTGATGATCTCACGAAAACACATTGTATGTCTTGCCTTGCTCAATTACTTCTAAAACTGTTGCAACTTGCACTGTGCGTCCAACTTCCATACATGCCCAATAGTGGAAAAATGAAGCACTGGTTTTCTACTGCACTCTGCTAGTGCGTTTTGACACCATGCACTAACACCATGCACTCTACAACCAGTGCACCCAGACAGTGTGCTCTCACATTTTCATATCTATATCCTCTCTCTCTCTCTCTCTCTCTCTCTCTCTCTCTCTCTCTCTCTCTCTTTGTGTGTGTGTGTGTGTGTGTGTGTATGTGTGTGTGTGTGTGTGTGTGTGTATGTGTGTGTGCGTATGTGTGTGTGTGTGTGTGTGTGTGTATGTGTGTGTGCGTATGTGTGTGTGTGTGTGTGTGTGTGTATGTGTGTGTGCGTATGTGTGTGTGTGTGTGTGTGTGTGTGTGTGTGTGTGTGTGTGTGTGTGTGTGTGTGTGTGTGTGTGTGCGTGCGTGCCACTTACTCAATTGATGTTACAATTGATGTTTCCATCATTTACACAAATTTGAACTCTTTCCCTACAGATTGTTTCCTTTCTTAATTTGTTTTTGTTTTCTGTTTTCTCCTGAAAACAAGAGAAAACATTCCAGACGGGATGTTGACCTATAATGGTCTTTGTTGTGTTTCTGATAAGTTTGTATTGGAGTTTCTACTTTTCATAGATCAAGCCTGTTCATCAAGGCTCACATGACTCTGGATCTTTCCAATCAAGCGGCACAGGATAAGCCATGTTTTCATGGTGTAATGTCTTCCGTTCTGGGTCATCAACCGATGTTGAAAGAGACCTGCTCGATTTGATGCCGTTTTTTTCAACCAACTGCCGTCAAAAGTTCGATGTCTAATTCTTCTTGTCTGTAGGACCCCCTAGTGCGAGGCATAGTGTGTATGGGTGAATCTGTTCATTTTGTATGGAAAATTGCACGTATCATATACTCAGTGTGCGATTGGTTAGCGCTCTCATCCAAGATAGTTTGCAATTTTTTTTCATACATATGTACAAGGTTTGAAATGATTTCCGCCAAATACATGTCGCGAAATAATACGTTCCAGAACACACCTTGTCGTGTCTTTTAGTGAGCTATGAATCCTACCTAGGTGAAATGTTGACCTTATCTAGGACCCGTTCAGGCATTTTTAATGAAGAAGTATTCTCATTGTGTATAAAAAACATACAGTTTCATGTTCAAGAGAACATCCAAACTTGAGACTTCTCCTCTAAGATTCTGAGTATTATTTTCGGCGGTTTTTCTTCAAACTTTATCTCGTTTGGGCCTCTCAGCACCAAAATTCTGTTAAATTGTGAGAGACAATCAGCTAAGTAGATTTTTCTTTTGATGTATCAAAAAATACTTCGTCGAGAAAAGAAGCTATAGTTGTAGCATGGATGATAGTCATCCAATGTGTTGGTGTGAGCGGTAACTGGCTGAATGACAGCTTTGAAATGATGCAGTCGTCTCGACAATAAAAGGTATGTACCTGATATTACAGATTTCTATCCGTTAATAGCTAGGTGCGGCTTGGCTGAGATGTTCCTACTATGCAGGCTAAGTTTAACTCTGGCATCCAGGTCCAAAGGGAGGAAAGAAGCCTGGATCTTTGTGTGATGCATGCACAGCAGGGTTGTGCATGCTTGTGAACCAGCTTGGTCAGCAGTTGTGCAATGCAAGCAAACACTGTTGGGAACTAGGCTAGGTCCAGTCAGGGTGGGGCTACATATGTGTGGGAAGCTGGGACCGCCACTCATGAGCGGCTACAAAAGTGCAACTCAGGAGCAACATGCAAGGCCTAGAATGAGAACCACTGTGCATTATTGCATGTATGCATGAGACTAAACCATACTAATGTATCCATGCATGACTCACGAGCGACATGCAGAGCCAGAAGTGAGGGCCATCCAATGTCAACGGCTACATGCAAGACTTTGCAACTGAGACCACTCCCACAAAAACTCTAGCAGAACTTCAGCTACTCTTACACAATAACAAAACATGCCACCTTCTCAAGACAATGCCTCAGACCAATACTCTACAGACGCCACATCATCTGAAGAACCTGTTAGCCTGGGAGCCTTCTGTCAGCCTAGACTGGTGGACGCCCCTAACTACCTGAAGACCTGACTACCTAGAAAAGGTGGCCAGACTAAGTCCAAGACTGGAGTAACCTTACTAGAGCTATCTCTGTGGACGTTGCTCATCTTTGAGCCAGGAGTTGGATCCAGCGTGAGCTCTGCTTTGCAGTGTTGGCCTAGTCTGGACGGACTCCGTTGGAGTTCTCCTCTGTCAACCCAGTAAGCCTGGCAGCACTCTATCTGCATGGATAGAGGAATAAGAAGTCCTCTGACGATCCAATAAGCCTGGTAGTGGCTACCAGCATGGAGAGGAGGCTGCCCTGAAAATGTGGAAGCCATTTCATGTGGAAGAATAGTGACCGTGCTGAGACCCTTGCAACGATAGCCTTAAAGGCACAGCAAGGTGTAAGCCGACAGTGCCAATGGCACTGATAACGGCTTGAGGCTTCCTTGAATGTGAATTATGATTGCGGATTTGGAATCTATAGGAAAAACTGTATGATATCGACCCAAGAACGGGTCGATCCATCAAGAATGAAGGAAGATACGACTGGCCAAAGGTTGGACCGGCCGAGGGGGAAACAGTTGACTAGAATTCATCCCCAAGGACCAAGGCTCGACCCTCCAAAGACCGAACAAGGCCAAAGCGCACCTTGGGGCTGGTTTAGTCAATAATTCAAGGATCACTGAGGGCCAAGGGTGTTTTGGAATTGCGCCCTGATGTGTTGTTACCAGAAAGAGCGCTTCGGGCGGCCATCACTGCCGCTAGTGGTGCTGCCAGCGGTAGATTCCCGTGGTTCACGGAAATAGCCATATCTCGGCCGTTCCTCTACGGAATGATGTGATTCTTAGTGCATTGAAAAACTTGGAGAATGAGATACGTGATACTAAGGCACTAATGCTCATCCTTAGCTTTTACAGAGCCGCGCACGGCTCAGCGACCCTGGGTCCCTTAGGATTTGTCATCGTGTACATATGATTTTGTATGTTAACACTGAAAAAACAAGTACAGTTTACTCCCACTGCACCACACGTGTTCACGTGCTTCCCCAAGACAGCCCTACACTTCCGCAACCCCGGAAAGGTATGCACCGGCCTCTCCTTGGTCACCGTTGTCGCCGGTTGGTGCTTACACTATCCGGTTGAGGCTAGCACACCGCGCCCGGTTCACACTTGGTATCAGAGCCACCCTTGGCTCACAATCATCATCGTGGCAACCTCTCCTGGTGAGTGTAGACCAGCACGCATCCTGTCTCTTTGGTGGATCCTTGCCCAAGGGAAACCACGCACTCGGGTGACAAGGTGGTAACCGGAGGACCCATTAAGGAAGAAGTTGTACCGGACGCAAAGGTGACTTCATCCGGCACAATCTGATGGCTTCGGCGTTTGATGCGCAAGGCAAATTAATACCAGCCGCAGTGTTGCAGAAGTTTCTTGCCGACATGCAAGCCAAGATGGACCTGTTGGAGAAGCAAAACGCGTACCTCAATCAGGAGCTCGCGAAACGTCCAGTGACAATACCAGTGGTGGTTGCCATCGCAAACGGACCTGCGGTGGGCGTCCCGAGCCCGTCCAAGCCGGAGCCGTCCAACCCATCAAGGAAGGATGGGCCACCTCCATACGCTTGGATACTCGGACTAGAGATACACTTCACCGCCATTGGCATGGATGCTTCAAGGTACGAGGGGTGCCGCGACTATGTCGTGACACTATTGAGAGGGGCATCGTTGGATTGGTGGGCCAAATTGATGTGGTCCAATTCACACGGCAGTGGAGCAGCCATGGTCGCTGGCATTGCGGCTGCGACTGGACTCTCAACCCCATCGGCTCCAACCTGTAGCAATGGCGACCCTAGCCTGAAATGACCAACCTCGTAGAAGGAGTTCTCGGAGTCATTCATCAAGCGCTTCACCTTGGGTGACGTGAGGAACGAGCGTGCCAAGCTGTACTAGCTTTGCCAAACTGGTGTCATTGCCAACTATACGTGCAGGTTTCATGAGATTGTCGCCAATTGTGTCTTTGACTCCCATGAATTTTGCTTCCACTACATCAACGGCATGAAGGAGAACGCCCGCGCTGTTACAGTGATGCATGGCCTCAATGACGCCCTGCCAGGGATGATTGCAATAGCAGAGCAGTATGAATCGCGCGTACACCAGGCTCATGCCAACAACCACAACTCTTCCTGTGTTGGTTATGGCAAGCGGGCCGAGTGCGACGACACACCCATGGAGAACGGAGCATTGCAATAGCCCAAGTGTTACAACTGTGGCAAGCCTGGTCACATTGTGCGTGACTGCTGGCATCCTAAGAAGGGCGATGGCAAGGGTAAGAGACAAGGGATGGGGACGCAAGTCACGAAGGAAGCAGACAAAGCAAAAAACGAGTCGAGAAATGAGGAGAGCCAGGAGTAGCCCAAACCGCCATTTGACCGCCCACATGAATGCCTTCCGGCAGTTATGGGGGTTTCCGAGGTCAAGGCATGGGACGCGGGGTATGAGGAGCAGCCCGCACTTCTCTTGGAGGAGTGAGTGAAAGGCGTCTAGGAGAAGGTGGAGAGTCTGTTGGATTGTGGCGCGAGCCATAGTTTTGTGAGCATGGAGTGTGCTTGGAAGTGGGGCCTTGCGCTCACGAGCAAGAAGCGGACCGCTAACCAAGTGGATGGCACAATTGAAGTGGAGTACCTGGCCCGTCCCCTCTCCATTTCTGTGGGGAGGCTTTGCATAACGACCATATACCGGGTGTGCCCGATGAAGGATTACGATGTGATCCTTGCTCGTGACTTCCTGCACAAGTACAACCCCGCCGTCAATTGGGAGGCATGCACTGTCTCAGTCAAGCTCGGAGACAAGGAGTGTCCCCTGCCTACGTGGTCCGAGGAAGAGGCCGTGGAGAAGGAGACATGCGGGGAGGAAGCACCGCAACACTTGGTGCTTTGCAAGGAGGGATAGGCGCCTATGATGCTAAACTTGGTACAGCTCAAGCGCGCACGCTGAAGAAAAGAGCATATTTTTCTGGTGTTCGTGCGAAACGTGGAGGACGATTTCGACAAACCAGAGGACGTGGCGCTTGATGTGGCGCAATGGGTGACTCATGAGCAGCCAGGGGCCCAAGGCAAGTTTGCTGTGATGCCCAAGGGGCTTTGAAAGGTGCATATAGAGTTCAAGGACGTGTTCCCCGACACCCTCCCGGTGGGTCTGCCACCAAAGCGGGACGTGGACCATCGCATTGACCTCAAACCTGGAGCGCATCCGCCCGGTCGTGCAACGTACCGCATGAGCAACACGCAGCTGCAAGAGCTCAAGAAGCAGCTGACCGAGATGATGGAGCATAGCTTCATCCGCCTGTCTTCGTCTCCTTACACTGCACCTATCTTGTTTTTACAGAAAAAGACGGGGGAGATGCGCATGTGCGTGAACTACCGGGCATTGAACGAGTTGACCATCAAGAACCGGTACCCACTTCCACAAGCCAAGGAGCTCTTCGACCAGCTTCGTGCGGCTCGCTTCTTCACAAAGATTGAACTCTGTTCCGGCTACCACCAGACCTGCATCACAGCAGATGATGTGGAAAAGGCGGCCTTCCACACCTGCTATGGTCACTACGAGTTCCTCGTGATGCCTTCCGGGTTGACCAATGCGCCGGCCACCTTCATGGCGGCAATAAACAACATCTTCAGGCCGCATTTGGATGACTTTGTGATGGTGTACGTTGATGACATCTTGGTGTATAGCAGGACGGTAGAAGAGCATGAGGAGCATGTAAAGAAGGTCCTTTAGATTTTGAGGAGGGATGCTTTTTTTGCAAAACTCTCTAAGTGTGAGTTTGCGGTGGGTGAAGTTGAATTCCTTGGACACATCATTGGCGATGGACAGATTGTCATGGACCCGCGCAAGGTGTCGGCCGTGCACGAGTGGCCGAAGTTGCGTAATGTGCATGATGTACAAGTGTTCATTGGTCTTTGTAACTACTACCGCAGGTTCATCCTTGGCTATGCGGGAGTGTCAGCGCCACTCCCCAATCTTACTCGCAAGGATCGCAAGTGGAGTTGGGGAGTTAGCAAACAAGAAGCCTTTGACAATCTCAAAAGGGCTCTGACCTCCGTACCGGCCTTACACTTGGCCGACAGCGGCCAAGTGTAACGCCGGCGCGGAGTTTGAAATGGCGACGGATGCATCAGATCTGGCCAATGGGTGGGATCCTTTTACAGGACTTTGGCAACGGGTCGTAGCCGGTCGCCTGCTACTCTCACAAGTTGCATGGGGCAGAGCTGAACTGCGCCACCCACAACAAGAAGATGCTTGCCGTGGTCGCAATCTTCAAGAACTGGCAATACTACCTCGAGGCGGAGAAGTGCACAGTCTACACCGACCACCACGCGTTGAAGTACTTCAAGACACGGCAGATTCTGACCCGGCGGCAAGCGCGTTGGGTGGAGTACGTCGAGTCGCACTTCGACTATGAGATCGTGTACCGGGCTGGGTGGCATCAGCCAAGCTGACGCACTCTCACGGTGACCGGACCTGATGATGCGGGTCGCGTCTCTCACCGTCCATGAGGATGCCTTCTTTGCGAAGCTCTTCACGGAGGGATACATGGCGCATGGGGAGTACGACGCTCGAAGATGTTTCTTCAAGGCGTCGTATTGGCGACGGCGCGGCACGCAGCAGGTGATGGTTCCCGCGGTGCTGGCGCTTTGGGAGCTGATTTTGGAGGAGTGCCATGACAGTGGCCCGAGCGGCCACTTCTCCGCAAACAAGACATTGATGATGGTTGCTCGCTTCTTTTGGTTCTGGAAGTGGCTAAATTGTGCCACAGTTGTTACGTGTGCCAATGCCACAAGGCGCGAAGGACAAAGACCCCCGGTCTCCTCCAAACCTTGCCCATCCCCGAGCAGTCCTGGCAAGACATCTCCATGGACTTCATCACAGGCTTGTCCGAGACAGCGGCAGGTCACAATGCGGTATTGGTGCTGGTGGATCACTTCAGCAAGATGTCGTACTTCATCGCGATGCATGATACGGTGAGCGCAGAAGGCACGGCTTGGCTGTTCCTCGAGCACGTGGTGCATCTCCATGGTGTGCCACGGTCCATTGTGAGCGACCGTGACCCGCGCTTCACGAGAAAGATCTAGCGAGAACTCATGGAGCATAACGATAGCAAGGTACAGCTGTCAACCCGTTTTCATCCCCAAACTGATAGACAGACAGAGCAGACGAACCAGACGTTGGAGCAGCTCCTTCGTACAGTTGGTGATCCGGATGAGGTGGCGTGGGACCAGCGGTTTTCCGGTTGCTGAACTGGCGTACAACTCTGTCACGTCCACCTCCACCGGCAAGGCATCATTTGAGGTTGTGATCGGGATGGTGCCCGTCACACCCCTCAGTTTGCATATCTCAAGCAACCTACCCGCCGTGGAATCTACCGCATGTGACTTCAAGCAGATTTAGGCAGCGACGCTGCATGCATTGGCAAAGGCGCAAGAGCAACAAAAAGTGCAAGTGAACCACCGACACATCGACGCAACGCTCAAATCGCGTGCTTCTCAACAACGTGCACGTCAAGCTTTGCGGGGTCCGATCAGATAAGTCGAAACCCCGGTGGCTTGGTCCGTTTGAGGTGCTCCAAATGTAGACACCCGTGGTGGCGCGGTTGCCTCTTCCACCTTCCATGCCAGTCCACGACCTGTTCCACATTTCCAAACTCAAAATCTACCATGATCCAGCTGTGCATTTTCCTGGCCGTAGTTCCAAGCCTCTCCCTCTTGTGGTCATCGAGGGCGAGGAAGAGTTTGAGGTGGAGGTCATCCTCGACCACCGTCGTCGTGGTTGTGGATGGGAGTACCTTGTCAAGTGGAAGGGCTATGAAGTAGCCCAAAACTCATGGGAACCTACCTGCAACTTCAACGTTGGCAGGCTGAATGCCATTCTCCGGGCGTACCAAAAGCGAACCAGGACGGCTCGCTCCTAAAGGGGGGGGGGATTAGTGTAAGCCGGAAAGTTCCAATGGCACTGATTACGGCTTGAGGCCTCCTTTAATGTGAAATACAACTATGGATTTGGAATATGCAGGAAAAACCGTGCGATATTGACCCAAGAACAAGGTCAATCCATCAAGAATTAAGGAAGTTACGGCCGACCAAAGGTTGCACTGGCGGAGGGGGAAACAGGTGACGGGATTTCATCCCTAAGGACCAAGGCTTGACCCTCGGAAGACCCAACAAGGCCTGAGCATGCCTTGGGGCCCGGTTATTCAATGAGTCAAGGATAATTGAGGGGCTAAGGGTATTTCGGAATGGCACCCCGATGTGTTAATACCAGAAATGGCGCTTCGGGCGGCCGTCACCACCGATAGTGGTGCTGCCAGTGGCAGATTGCCGTGGTTCATGGAAACAACCATATCTCAGCCGTTCCTCCATGGAATGATGTGATTCTTGGTGCGTTGTAGAGCTAGGAGCATGCGCTACAGGATTTTAAGGCAATAACACTCATCCCTAGCCTTGAAAGAGCCTCGCATGGCTTGGCAACCCCCGGTCGCCTAAGATGCGTAATCGTGTACATATAGTCTTGTATGTTGACACTTGAATAGCAAGTATCGTTTACTTCCACTTTGCCACACATGTTCCCGTGCTTTCCCAAGACGACCCTATGATTATGCATCCCCGGGAAGGTGTGCACCGGCCTCCCCTTGGTCGCCGTTGCCGCCGGTAGGTACCTACACCATCCGGTTGAGGCTAGCACACCGTGCCCAGTTCACACAAAGTGTTGTGTCCTTGGATGGAGCTGTTTGTGTCAGAGCATTGAGCCAAGTTTTGTTCTGCTACTGTTTGCATGTACCATGTTTTCACTTGATAGTTGTTCTAAACTACAAGTTCATTCTCAGTCTTTCGCTTTCAAAGTAGGACTACAAGATTTTCTTGCTGGCCACAAACATCCTGGACATCCAAGCATGCAACGACTTCGCCAATGTATGTTCCAAAACCCCAAATGGTATCAGGGTAGCAGATCCATATCGTAATCAAGAAGCATCAATCACAAATCAAGGTTCAAAGGATGACAACATTTGTCATCACTTGCCAGTGGCAAGGGGAGTGTGTGAAGTGATGAACCTGTAGACATGGATTCATTGAGGAAGTACCAACATGGAGAGCCCATGCATGGAATCTCCATAGCTGAATGACCTCTAAGCACCGAGGTTGTGCATGGACATGGAATTGGCCCAAGGAGAGAGCAAGTACCAGCTAAGAAGGAGAGACACTCAAGAGAGGAGGTGCTTTCTACATGAGCATACCAAGACAATGAGCATGAACTTAGAGCCTTGTGGCAACAGTTGGTTGATTTTCATTTTCCCCTTCTTCTCTGAAAAGAGAAAAGTTCCATATTTGAAGCTCACCGTGTGCAGCTTCAGCAGGAGCTGTCCAAGATCCAGCAGCAAGTGCATCTTTAGGATCAGCTACTACTGGCACAACCACCAATGTTATCAACTACAGAAGTCCCGCAGTCTGATATGACAGATCTCATGCCATAGGCTCTCATGCCAGTGAAAATGCCTGTGATAGGATCCACACAGCTGGGCATGGTGCAAAAATCTGTAGTGCAGCCACAGCAAGGCACAATAGAGGTGTCATCTATGGAGCTCATACGAGAACTGATTGACACATATCAGCATGAGATGGTTGGTGAGAAGGCTTTCAAGCATGAAAGTACAGAGCTACATCAACAGATTGACAAGAAGAAGCTCCTCTACCAACAGGAGCGACTTACGTGTGAATTGCCAACTTCTCAGGCTCATCAGTTCCAACGACAAGTGGCACAGGTCAAGAAGCAGTATGAGGCTATGTCGTTCAATAAAGCTTCATCATTTCCACATCAGTTATCTGCAAAGGAGCCACGGCCTAGTTCTCTACTCATGTCAGAGCCTGCCTGTCCTAAACAGATGAATTCAGCCTCATATGCTCATGGAGGAAGCCCCCAGACAGTATTGGCATCTCTTGAAGCACATAGTACGGCTCCATTGAAGCAGCCAAAGCATGTAAAAACATTATGAGATTCTCAAGTTCCACAAGTAGTAGCAGACAATGAGCAACAATGCTTCTCTGAAACCCACATGACGATGTCACGAGGGTTGGTATCACTCAGTGCATTGCTTTGCAAACTGCAAGCAATGAAGCCATTGGCAACAGTCCAAGTCGCTACTGAGCCAAGACAGGCAGCAGGGAGTGATGAACAAGGAACCACAATACCATGAGCAACCTGGTAAAGACAAGGAGTGGTCCAAAAAACAGTGCCAACCTAAGAGAATGGTGTTGGCTAGTGTACACAGAGTTAAACACCTTGCCAAATGTCCACAAGTTGACCAAGAAAGCAGACAGCGGCTCCGCAACACAGCCCAATTTCTCATGCTCCATCCTGAAAAAAAAAATTCAAGGAGCAGAATGCTGATGATGCTGAGGTGGACGCGTCTCAAGGAGTTGCACAACATGCTGAATCAAGATGGCCTTCTTCCCCAGAAGAAAGAGGTTCACCTTAACCTCAAAGCATGTGAAAAGCTGACTCCTCATCATCTTGTACAGAGCCAGCAAGGCAGCGGCATGTACTAAGAATGTAGCAAGCAGGGAAGAAGAGGCCAGCCTATGACCTACAAGAGCATAAGTTATGCAGCTGGTGCTCGTGTATGGAGCCACGAGCATGTGGGAGCTCACAGAATCATCTGACAAGCTGCAAGTGCATTGACATGGCGTCGGAACAAGAGGATGCAGCATGGTGGCAGCCACAGGGCAGCTCATCACCATTGGCACAATGGTGATGAGTGCACCAAGGCTGAGTTGCTCGACTCTCCGCATTCATCGGCATACATATCAAGGGGGAGTGTTGGAATGAGCTATAATTGATTTGAGAGAAAGCTTCAACATGGCATAGTCGGTTCGACAATCAGAGGTTTGTACGTGAATGTACAGATTCTTATCCGTAAACTAGCCAGGCGTGTCTTCACTGAGATTTTCCTTCTATGCATGCCAGATTTAATTCTGGCATCCAGGTCCATAGGGGGAAAAGGAGCCTGGATCTTAGTGTAATTCGTGCACAGCAGGGTTGTGCATCCTTGTGACCCAGACTGGTCAGCAGCTGCGAAGTGCAAGAAAGCACTGCTGGGTACTGGGCTAGGTCTAGTCAGGGTGGGGCTACACCTGCATGGGGAGCTGGGACCGCGCTGCATAAGTGGCTGCATGAGCACCACTCAGCAGCAACATGCAAGGCGTAGAGTAGGGATCACTCTGCATCAGTGCATGCATGCACGGCAATGCACTGCATCAATGGATGCATGCACAAATCAACATTGACATGCAGAGCCAAAAGCAGGGACTGCCCTACGTCAGCAGCTACATGCACGACTCAGCAACTGGGACCACTGTCAAAGGGAAACTGCCTTGGGGAGGATGTTATGTGATCTGAACAGGAAAACTTCTTGAGGAGGAAGCTATGACCCTGTAGCAGGACAGTTCCCCAAGATAAAGAGGAGCAATTCAACTTGCTAGGATCCCTGTATGAAACCAGAAAAGACCCAATCATTCTAGGAACTCCAAAATGAATGAGGGTGTAAATGAGACCGGTCTCACAATTATTGCAGCAGAATCGGACTCTTGAGACCAAGTCCAGATTGCAATTTGGACTTGCGATTCTCGTCTCGAAATCATGAGTCCCGAGTCTTGCGATGCCATTGAATGGTACTCAAGAGACCAGAACACTACCACTACCATCACAACCACCACAAAGGCCAGAAAGATTTGATGCTAACAAAAACTCTGAGTTTTGTCCACATCGGCTGTTGTGTCTGCTGCTACCCTTGTTTCAGCAAGGAGGCTCTGCTGCACCTTCAGCACCTTCAATTCCTTGTGTTATTCCTTGTGATCTAGCCATAGGTGTTTCCACATGCCTGATGTGTTGCCTTGGCTCAGCACGTAGGTCTCCTTCAGCCCCATGCACTTCGGACACAATGTAAATGCAGCCCTGGGCTCACCATCAATGACCACATAGGCGAAAATTGTCCAGACCACGGACGGCTTGGCTTTACGTTTTTCCACCCTTCCTCACGTGTTCAGCGTGGCCTGAATTAGAGTGCCGCCTAGCTTAAAGCCTTAGGTGCTCGGGGTCTGCTTTTGCATCTGTTGTTGCTGCCCCTGAAGCTGCTGCTGCTGCTGCTGCTCCTCAGTTCCTTGAGAGGCCATTGGTTCTGTTAGAGCCCGGTCTGGTGGCCGGGTTGAAGTGAGGTGCCTTGGAAAATTGAAGGCTACAGGCAGTAGGCGTTATGAAACTAGGGAGGGTGCGTGTGCACGAAACCTCCCTCCCATGAAACCCTAGGGGAAACCCTAGGCAAGGGGGCACTGAATAGTAAACTTAAGGCAAGGGGGAGGTGGGGTTTCAGGGCCTTGGCTTAGGCAGAAAGCCTTGCAGGGTGGTTGACGTCGAACCGGACCTCTGTGTCATTTTGTCCCCCC
>SZWC01002007.1:133036-175185 GCA_023375785.1 Penium margaritaceum | reverse complement strand
CCCCCCCCCTCCCCCCCCGGCCCCCACTACCACCGCACACAAGAATCGCGATCCTACGCTGCAGACTTTGACTTGCGAGTCTATGCCACGTCAATAGACGCCTCTTGTGGGGATCAGACTCGTGATTCTGGACCCGGTCTTGGAATCGTGAGACCGGTTCTTGAGACCCAGTTTTTGGTGTGCAAACTTGAAAATGAACTCTTACAGCAACTACAGCAGAAATTCAACTATTCTCAGCAGTAGAAAAACAGTCCGCCTTTTCGAGACATTACCTCAGACCAAGGATCTACAAACATCTATCACCTGAATACCCCTGTTATCCTGGAAGCCTTGTGCCAGCTTGCGTTGGTGGACGCCCCTGACTACCTGAAGGCCTGACCATCTAGAAGAGATGGCCAGACTACTTCCAAGACTGGAGCAGCCTTACTTGAGCCACCTCTGTGGATGTTGTTAATCTTTGAGCCAGGGTATGTGTATAAGCGTTTAACTCAGAGTTAGTGTCTAGCATCGGCTCTGATTTACTATGTTGATCTAGTCTGGAAGGACTCCATTGGAGATTCCCTCTGATGAAATAGTAAGCCTTTCAGTACTCTTTCAGCTTGGTTAGGAGGGTTAGAATTCCTCTGAAGACCCAATAAGCCTGATAGTGGCTGCCAGTGTGGAGAAGAGGCTTACTCGACAACCTGGAAGTCATTTTATTTGGAAGTATAGTGACCATGCAAAGACCCTTGCAACGACAGCCTTGATGGCCTAGCAAGGTGTTGTGCATTTGGATGGGGCTACTTGTGTCAGAGCATTGAGTTGAGCTGTGTTTTGTCGTTGTTCCCATGTACCATACTCGTACTTGATTGTTGTTCTCAACTTCAAGTCTATTCTCATTTTTCTACTTTCAAGCTTTTGAGTACAGGATTTTCTTGCTCAGCTCATGTATCCTGGGCAGCAACAAGGCCCCCTTGTTGAACCAGAGCACACGACAACTTCATCACTGGACGCTCCAAAATCCAGCACAATGGAAAGGCTCTGTTCCATTTTCTCAGAAACTTGGAAAGAAAAGGATCTCAACTGGATTGAAAACAATTTAAAGTATGCCTCTCTAAAGAAGCTTCATTGAGAAAGGCTTGGATATGCTCAATATGTAATCCACCACCCAACCATCGGCACACCATTGTGCTGATGCATCTACTACCATCGATGACGAGGCTGTGAACCATTTTGTGCATCGCAATCTTCTTAACAGTTGCGGGTGACGAATGCCCTAGTTTCAGTACGAGAAATCCAAATCAGAGCTCCCTCCCTTGGCCGTATTGAAGAAAAACTCTTGAGATTCAGCTATGTCTGATTCTGCAAGGATCACCTTGGTCCCCACAATGTAGAGACTGACCTCAAGCTTTGCCTCTAGCACGGCCTCACCACTACCATCATGGCGCACCACTGCGGCCTTATTTCCAAAGAGGACCTCATTCCCTTTGCCCTTCAAGCAAGTGGCACAAAAAAACAAGCCAGATTGGGGACGTGCTGCACATCATGAACAAAGCACAAGGACTTCTTACCGCCCACCACAACTTGCACCTTCATGTCACCTTGGACAGCCTCTGGCTCAATGCTATCATTTACAACCACCATTGAATTGGCGGACAAATAAAACCAGGGGGGGTCGACCTGAATATCCTCCTTGGCCCTGGAATCTGAGCACAGCGTGTTGGAATTCTTGAGGAAATTGTTATTATTTCCATTGAGGAGATAAACTTTACCTTTAGTTTCATTGCCGCCGGCTTTCATTAGGGCATTTGCGGGTCCAGTGGCCCTCCTTGCCACACTTGCAACTTGTGCCTTCACTGGGGCCCTTCTTGTCACCGCCCTTTCTGCCGCCTCCCTTGACCTCGCTTTCTCCACTGTGCGTTTTAGTGACGAGGGCCGATGAGGAAGCCAAGGCTCTCTCCACAGCTCTGGAGTTATGTGTTGCTGCGAATGTAATTTGGACTTCACCATAGGTGAGCTTGTCCTATGCCCATCCTCTGAAGATGGTGATGAGTGGATCCAAACTGTTAGGTAGGACTATGAGGAGGGCCATGGCCTGCAGCTTTTGTTCAATGTTCCTCTACATATTGGTGCATTGTGAGGCAAGCAAAACAACATGCTGCATGGCAGGGACAATATCTTCTTCCTCCTTGATTCTTTCCATGAGGAGTCACTTCATCCTGAAGATTTTTTCCTGTGTGACTTGAATTAGTGGAAGGCAGAGAGTTTTGGCAAGCTTCAGCTTCCAGATTGCAGCCTTGAAGTTAGCCCCACTGCAACTTGGCTGTCCCGGACACCAGGAGCATAAGCCTCTTGGTGTTCTTCTTTGCAAAAGTCCAATTCTTTGCATCCGTCACTGTCACCTTATCAAGGAATGCTGTTTCCAACTTCCAGCAATGCATTGTGCATAGGTAGATATCAAGGGGTAGATATCAAAGTACCACCTCCATAGCCCAAAGCCAAAGCTGCTCGCATACTTTTGGAAGGGCTATGTCTCCATCCTCTATGCCATTATCCAACCTTCTACTCCGACGGGTTCTCAGACTTCACAGGGACATCATCCGCGACGACAATCACGTGCGGTAAAAAAGGCATGAACTACTAGAGAATGGTCAGGGTTGTGGGCCCATAACCCTTTTCCAGATAGGAGGGGTATGAAGTGCCTGACCATCCTTTGTGGTTCGCTTCTTCCTTTAGGGTGAATCTAAGACTAGATATGAGGTTTCTGGTCTCCTCACTCTGTGAATAGGAGTCAAGGGAAGTCCACTTTTGTGAAGGGAATAGAGCAATGATGCATTAGTGTTTTTGGACACCGACATGATTTGACGACTTATAGTGCTATTCAGGAGCTTCCTCATGCACCAAACCACGGGTGATTTGGCACAGCATAGCCGAAGTATGATGGTAGGGTTTGACAGGGTCTGAAACCTGTCTACGGATCTGCAGTCACAGTTTTAACTGCCCCAAAGTGACCATCTATACTACTGAGTCGTGGACTCCAAGCCAAGAATGCGGCTCAGTCCTCCAGTAACAACCTATACTTATGGATCCTGGGAAAGTATTTGCTGGATGACTTCGTACTCATGCGGCATCTCATTCGGATGTGTCTTGTTACTCAAGTCTGGTGGAAGTTTTCACCGGATGCCGATTTCATCTAGCTCCCCAAGCCTCCCTGCGCGTTCCAAATTTTAGAGCTTGTAACTTCCTTGCTTCTCGATAGAATCCAGCAATTCAATCACAACGGATCCAGAAAGTTTTCAACATTTACGAATAATAATCCAATACAGATTTGACACCGCACAAGTTACTGGAGCAAAATGCGAGGATGTTTATCCCTCTCTGGGGCTCTTAAGTGCCTCCCGGCATTGCAATCCGGCATGCAGAAGGGCAAAATACAACAATAACTCCGTCATCTACCACAAGTGTGGCCAGCCAGATCATGGCTGGTACACTTGTCCCCCACCTTGTATTGAGTCTTGCGTCATTGGCACCATGTGCCATGAGCATGTGCGGTACCTCGGCGTTGCAGTAGCTGCCAATCCTATCCTATCTTTGCTCCCTCTGCTTCATCAGTAGCCTCATTTACCAGCAGAACAGTGGACAGGACTAAGTCTCAGGCTGAGGCCCCTCCTCCAACTTCATCTTCCGTCAACCCCGTTGCTGCATGGACTCCATATCCAGCAAGGTCTCCTCCATGTTTGCAGTTTGGCTACCCCTCGGCACCTCACTCTGGCATGTCCACGTTGCAGTACTTCCTGGCTGCTCCATCCTCTGCTTGCGAGTACTTGCTGGAGCAGTTCATCGCACACTGCCACAGTATCCCTCCTTGTCAGCCCTAAGGGATTGTGCATTGTATTTCCGCTACTTAACAGGTCAGTGACAGCTGTCAGACTGAGAATGCTATCCATGGTGACCCTCCTGGGGAATTATGTTGTGCTCCTACGCCTTTTTTGGATTACGGTGCCTGTCTTGATGGCTGGCAGGTTCATTTTACATCCCAGTCTTCTGTACAACGCCCATTGCCCATGTCTTGTGGGATCGCTCATTCCAATATTGCCATGTCTATTTGTGGCACTGATGGCTGTTGGATCATCGAATGGAGTGATTCGGAACATATGGCATGCTATCACCAGTCGTTCAGTATGCTTGGCCTGATTTCTGATTTTTAGAGCGTCCACATTGGGTCTAGCCAGGTGTTTCCTGTTTTTGGTGTTAGTGTCCATGTTTGGGATCCTTCCTGTGACATTAACTAGAAAGATGTGATGTGTTTCCCTGTCTTTGACCTCAGCCTTATGTCGTTCACTGCTCTTGACCAGATGAGCATGGTTTTCTGGCCTCCCGTAGCAATGCCACAGTCTCCCTTCCTCCTTCTGGTCGTGTGATGTTGCATGCGGAGTCGCATGACAACTTGTGGTATATCACTGTTCTATCCTCTGTGTGCTCACCCCTGTTCTCAGATAGGGAGTTTGATTTTGTCACAACCACTCTATCCCCACACCACACTCACCTCCTACATTACTGCCTCTGCCACATGTATACCTCTACACTTCAGAGTATTCTCCGTACACAGCCTACGCTTGGCTTTGACCCCGTCACCTTTTCGTGGCCCCACAAAACTGACTGCATCTACTACACTGATGGCGAGATGCATTGTTCATCATATCCTTTCTTTTCTTCCCAAGACTTGCACCCGCTTGTTCTCTATCTCATGCTCCACTGGACTTTGGCACCACTCATTTTTGTGTTGAAATCCAGGCCATCTTTATAGATGGCTGAACCAAACAGCCTCCGTGAGGCCAAGTTATGGTTAATCACCCCAAATTCATACACTCTACAAATGGTGCATCAAAAAGTGTATTCCTATGTACAAACCGTTTTCAGAAATCATCAACATCAATTTATGTCACTAGGGCCCGGATACACATTCCTTAGGTAAGTTCTAGTTATCATCAATTATATGTACCATGTACTACTTTTTGTTAGAATTCCATGTTCACTAGTATGTTCACTTTCCAATACACTCGTCAATACAGAGTTTAAGGGGTGAGGTGATTGGTCATGTATGGTGAGGCCAGAGCCACAGTTGATGCTTTCCAGTTTTACAAAGTATGCAAGGAGGAACTAGTTTTCATAGACGAGCATGCCTCATATGAGCAGGTCAATTAACCCCCAGGCCACAATTCCATTGGAGACAAGTGTGTTTCCTGCCGCAACTCGAAGCCAGACGGCTCATTGGACAAGTACAAAGTTCAGCTGGCGGTCAAGGGCTTTGCACAGGTCACAAGAGTGGATTGCAACAAGGTCTTTGCTTTGGTTGGCTCTTTCATCACCAACCATGCTCTCTTTAGCACAGTCACACAACATTGCTTGGAGATCCACCAAAATGAAAATGGGAAATACCTTCTTGCGCTCTCGATGGTGAGGAGCTCTAGGTGGTTCAGCGCTTTGGATTTTAGAATGGCACCGATTGTGAAGTCCCTCTATGGTCTCAAGAAGTTTTCTTAAAAACATGGATTAGCCGCACCTTCTTGAAGGGTGGCATGGTGCACGCCGTCGCAGATTTTTCTCTCTTCTTTACACTAGTGGGAAATCCCCTTGTCACCATGATCATTCTATGTGGATGATTTAATCATTGCCTCACCTAATCTTGCCCGTCCACGGGGTGTAGAAGTGGGTACAGTTCACATACAAGGTGAAATATCCTGGGTCTGTGCAAGTTCTTATAGACATGAGGATCGAGCGCGATTGAGCCTACGTTGTTCTACATGTGCATCAGGCTGCCTATGTGTAGACGCTGGCTGAGCTCTTCACAGGCCCCGTACCCAATGTGCCCACGGCCTCCACGCCCATGAACCCAGGTGTTCAGGTACAGCGGAAGTTTTCTATGCTGAAACACTTAATAAGGACGTGCACGTCACCACCTTTCTTCGATTCCTTGGATCATTCATGTCCTTTGCTACCTCATGGCCAGAAGTTGCCCTTATGTGCAATTGCTGGCTCAGATATCATAGTGTCCAAACTAGCTGCACCTTGGTTCAGCCATTTGCATGGTGTGGTTTGTTATCTCCACACTATGCCATGGGTTAAAGTTCCATTTCCAGCCATCCGTGGTGGTCCAAGGCTACACCTACACTGGCTGGCTAGCAGTGCAGACAGCAAGGGACAAACTGGATGGATTTTCCTCATTAGTAGCATGGCTTCTTGTGGCATAGAAGCAAGCAGGGATGCAATACATATAGAACTATAGAGGCAGAGTGTGTGGCATTCAACGCTGGTGCATGTGAGAGTTTACTGCTCCACTATCTGATGTGTGAGTTCTAGCAGCCTACGTTGCCCATCATGCTGCACTGTGACAAGTGCCATCGTCATAACGGACAACAATGAAATTCATCTCACATGCACAAAGCATATCAATGTGGAGTATCACTATGTGTGCACATTATCACATGATGGAAAAGGGCGGGTTGTCTGGGTTGAGACAATGCAATAGCTGGAGGAATTCTCGACCAGTGCCCTCAAGAGTATTTCCTTTTGGAAAGCCGTCACTCTCATTTCTTTGCATGTTTGAGTGTGTTTTTGTGTTCCTATGATATCTCTTTTCCTTAACTTGCTTCCTTTATGCGCTTCCCTTTCTGTGCTCATCATCACACTTGTAGTATGGATCTCCCCAGCTATGGGGGCATGAGGGCATGGGGGAGGGTGAAACATGATGTATACAATGGATGCATGACCTTTGCATTTTTATGTACACCGGCACACACGGTTCATAAAGGATTTTTGTGATTTGCACACCAAATGCCTCGTTGATCTAGACAGTGACCTCTCAGCTGGTGTATATGCTCATATGAGCGACTAACTTGACAAACATTATAGATGGTGTGCAGTGCTCCCGTCCTTCCTCGAGAAGCCTCCCATGCCGCAGCAGTGCGCGACCAGCTCCACCAACAGCAGCTACTCTTGCTCATGCCACGCACATTCATAGACGGCTGTCCCAAGTAGCATAGATTCTGTCTAGCTCCGGACAACCATGCATCTGTTGTGTGACTTTCTAACAATTCTTATTGCACAGTTGTGTTTGCAATGTGCATGCTTTGCTGTGGTCGAGTTTTCAGAAAACATAGAGAACTCCCAGGTTTGGGGCTATTGGGTGTCTGGGAGGGCCTACCAAGAAGACACAACAAGCCAAGAAATAGTGGAACATCTTGTGCTCTGGTACATTGAGCAACAAGCTAGGCCCTCATAGAGGTGAGGCCCTAGCCTATTGTGAGAGCAATCTCACACTCAAGTTCATTGTTTCTGTTTACTCAGTTGTTCTTCACCTTCAACTACAACCCTGGTACTAAGTTTCATGTGAAAATTTTTCCTCTCATAGCTGTGTTTTCTGCACTACTTATGTGCTACATCTGGACACAACAAGTCATGCACTTCAATCCAAGTGCATGAGGCGGCAGAAATTGGTCTATCCCAAACAAGGACAACACCAATCAATGTCGGACTTGTGCGTGTAACCAGTCATAGCTTCCGGCTCAAGATTTTGCATGCCTAGGTTCAGACGGTGTTGTGTTTGGATGCATGTACGGAGAGTTACTACAACAACGGTAGTTTTGGGCCGGTTTTCAGACAAACTCACACTGTGGCGTGCATCATCCGCCATGCCCCACAGCAGGTATTTATGTCGTGTGATTTTCAGTTTTCATCTCTCTCTGCATTGTTAAGCTATTGGGACATATGAGACTTTGTGCGTCTCCCTAGCCCAATCAATTGTTTCTTGCACCTGATTTCTTGCTAAGCATCAACTGACTAGACAGTGTCACCACGTAAGCAGCAGCAAGGATCGGAAGTTTCCTACCATTTTCTCGTGGTATCAGAGCAGCGAGGCATCTTCCGCAGAGATTTGCAGTAGAAACACAGCACTGGTAGCGGTTGCGAGAGTCAAAGCTACAGCCACCGTCCTCGTAGGACCCACCAAGCCACCATGACCCGCAATAACAGATTGCAGCAGTAGAGACGCCCTTCTAATGACAGCTGGAATCACATCACCAAGCCACCACCATGGGAGCAGCAAAGAGTTTTCCAACTCTTGCCAACATAATTTGGGGTACATGATGCTCCTAAGTGGTCCGTGAAGCTTCCCGGAAGCTTCATTTAGGTCACACCTATCACCCCTTGGAAGATTGAAAGCGTGACGACCCCAAACGACCACCGTTTTAGGTGTGTAAGGGCTCATTAGAAATCCCTAGTGATAGCCTTTCCATTGCATCCATTTCTACTTCATTTCATGCCTAATAGAACGAAGCCAAAACATGGTCTTGGATATACACTTGTTTTGGATTTCGAGCTGAGATGAAAAAAAAGGATGTTTTTACTGACCCTTTAAAAAAAAAAATCCACAAAACCACCACCATTACCTTGCATATTCTCTACCACATCATCACTCCAAGTTTGGCTTCATTTGGACAACCTTCATGCTAATATCATCATTGTGGAAGATGACATCATCACCAACATTGGCAATTTTTTGGCAGACATCTATTTTTGCTAGACTTTCATGTAATAAAAAAATAATTTCGGTTTCTAGTTTGGTCTATTATGAAATTCATACCCCTACTTAGCCACACCTATGGCACCGGTTTGCGACAAAGGCAAGGGATTGGCAAACCCCTCCTCTTCCGCCTCGAGCATCGTGAGCCCACGGTTGCAGTCACAAGTGATCTATGAGCTTTGTCAGACACACGATAAGATGTGCCGCCAGCAGCAGCGTGAAACTGATGCATTACAGAAGATCGTAGAGTTACTTCGGGGGCAATCACGGGCCCCACTATACACACCACAAGGACCCGCTAGAGCTGCACCATGCGTTTAGTAGTCCATGCCCTACAGATAACCAGGGCCTCAGCACCATCCATCACAGGTTGACACCTAGGATGGGGTGGAGATAGAGGGTGACACATGTGAGGAAAACATCCGTGTCCTTGAAGAGTGCATTCATGAGCTACATCGGGGATCACAGCCGCCCAACCGGCCACCTTGGGGGCATTAGGATCAGCCATGTCACTTAGCAGCGTTAAATTTAGTTGGCATTTCGCTCACCGGAGGTCTCCCTATACCTCACCCACCTGAACCTGAGCCTAAGGTCGCCCTCCCCACAGCGCGCTAACGGAACGACTTTGAAACAACTCCACCTCGGTATGATAGTGATGAGGGCTTGGAATGCAGGGAGACCCTGTTTCATGTGTGGGCCACCTCTGAGAACGTTTGGCCCAACTACCACAGGCAGTACCAGATCCGTGGCACTCACCAAGTCCAGAAAACAGTGAGAGAAATGCACAGAGTGCTCTACGCTATGCCGTGTGAGACACTGGTTGACTTCCGCCTCTTTCTGGGCGAGGCCGGGACTGGGACAATAACGGAACCGCGCTAGGGCTGGGAGCTAGCCTTGACATTGCTTGTTGTGGAGACCCAGACCACAAGGGCAGCTCGACCGCGTGAGTTCCACTCTCTCCACCGGGGTCTCACGGAGCTTGGATCACATTATTGGAGGTGTGATATGCTCCTTCACACTTGCCTTGGGACTGGTGGCGGGACGTAATCATGGGCACTCGACGTAATAATGAGGAGGGCACATCTAGGGGGGCCCATAAAGCTCTTTACGGGCTTCAACGGTGTGGCGCTCTTTGAGTTGTCTGAGTCACTAAAACTACTTACTTGGTATCATCAATGCTTTCTCTAGGCAACATTGGCTCATGCGGCTGTTGTCACCCAACAACAGAGTCCACTTGCAGCGATGATTACAACCACTCCTACTCCTCTACCTTGAGCAGTGAGACTCAAGGCATTACAATGGCTGCACAGGGGAAGAAGGGGAGAAATAGAAGTAGAAAGGGAAGGCAACAGCAGCACCTGGCGAGCAGCAGGAGTCAACGCCCTGCCCACTGCTACAACTCTGGAGGTAACCATCGCTACACAAAGTGCAGCAACTTCTCGACTAGGCCAAGATCATGCGCAGTCTCCAAGCTGCACACACGTAGCGACTGTCCTCTGGTGAGACATTGGCAGGTCGTGTTGGAGACCACGACATCAGTGATCAAGACCCTGGGGATCGCAAAATTGCAGAGATTCACCAATTTCTAGTGCTGCATACTCGGGGAGGTGCGAGTGTGTTGTCACAGCCGGGTGGTCCAGAAGCATATTGTTGTGTTTTGTTCATTGCCTATGATGATTCTTGTGGGAGAGCTAAGTTTGCTTGTGGTGAGGATGAACCTAACTGTACCTAAGGGAATGAGATAACCCTCTTAGCTATTGTCTGTGTGAGAGAGAACATGGCGTGTGTCACAACGGGACAGTCGTCACTAAGTTAGGTTGAGAGACGGAAAAGATATTCTTGAAGAAGGAACAGTGACGTTAGAACAAACAAGCAAGTACATACATGTAGTCTCATCCATGTGCACGCAAATAAGCGCACAAGTCCAACTAACCAGTTCAGAAACAGACTAACCCGACAGCCGTACGGGCTCCTTGGTTAAGGCTGCACACGGATCCTATCCGCAGATCCTGAGGTGGATCCGGATCCTCGGGACGGATCCTAGACCTGGATCCGGATCCGCGGTGACGGATCCATGGATTCGCGGATCCATGGATTCACGGATCTGGATCCCGGATTCACGGTTCTCGTATACCGGATCCACCTCGATGTACATGGATAAAATCGATTTCTACCCAAGGCACGTTCGACTCCTCCCTCGGAGGAGTCGCGCATGCTCGTAGCACGCATGAATCCTCCCGGGGAGGAGCCCGCTCAACACGCTGTTCTTGGATTACTCGCGAACCCTATGCTTGGAGGGTTCGCGAGTCCTCCCATAACAGCCTTCTATGCTATTATGGGGGCACAGGGAATGGGCTGCGTAGTTCGTGATACGGATTTATGACACAGATGATCCACGCTGTTGGATCTTCTGTGCCTGTCAGGCAATGGCCATTGAGGCCGGCCCTCATGTAAGGGCCGGTCGCGTGCGTCGGACGTGGACCACCCGAATTTTGCGCCTGAAGTTCTAGTGGTCCACATCCGACTGACGGTCATGCTCCGCTTGTGATGCGGATTTCAAGCGCGGCGTGCGGCATGACTGTTCAAATTTCAAGGACCGAGTTTCTTGGATCTGCGACAGACTTGAGCAGGACCTCTCAAAGGTTTTTCCTCCCCCCTCCCTCCCACCCCTCAGGATCTGGTTAGGATCCGTGAATACTAACCGGATCCAAGATCCTGGATCCGGATTCGCGGATCCGGATCCGGATCTGGTATCCATGGGTAGTTACCGCGAATCCGTGTGCAGCCTTATCCTCGGTTGTCCGAATGACAAATCGAGATAATCATCAAGTGCAGACACCAAAACTCTACACAACCGTATCATGAACGAGCAAGGATAGCGCCATTGAGGACGCAGTCACCGAGAAAACTCTGGAGATAACGTGAGGGTGCCCCGGCTGGTGCTGATGCTGTCAATGCAGTTATCGAGTGTCCCAACATACCAGCAAGCCATGGCAACAAGCCCAAAGGTCACCATGACTAACACATCAACACTCCTCCATGATCCTCAAACGCTAGTCACTACGAACAAGCAAGGATCACAGAACAATGGCGACAACAACGCTCAGCAAGGGGCATGAGACAAAGCCACATAAGAACTGTGGGTAAGAGGAAGCAACAAGAGCGGGATATGGATCATGTAGGCGTAGAAACAAGCGTAAGAAACCCAACATTGCATACAAAGAACTTGAATTTGCCAATGGATAATGCTTTTGTGAGGAAGTCTGCACACCACTGCCGCGTGTTGACACTCACAAATGAGAAACAGCCGTGTGAAATGTGCTCATGTACAAATTGATGCTTAATGTTGATGTGCTTGGTATGTGTGTGACACATGCCATCATGCTCTGCTATGCAGTGCGTGCTCTCATTGTCACAACGGATGGTGGTGCAGTGGATGGGCTAGCACAACTACTGCATGAGTCAAAACAACCGGATGCTTTCACAGACCCCAGCCTCCAATGCAACATACTCCGCCTCATTGGAGCTCCGTACTACGCAACCCTGCTTACCACTCTTCCACGAGACAACTGTACCTGTGAAAAGGAAGATGTAGCCGGATCGATTGCATGCATCGTGATCATGTGTCCAATCGCTCTTATTGTACCCTTTAACAACAATAGATAGTTGTGCGTGAAAGCACATGCCCATGCATGGGATACACATGACATACCGTACCACATGAAGAGCAACTTCCAGATGGAGCTGACACGGATGCTGTGAGAAATGCGACAAGAAGTTCACAGCAAAGGAAGCATCTGCGCGTGTCATGGTTCCGAGGAACATCAGGGAGCCAACGACTCGGAGGTATGTGGTGACATCAATAGGCTCCCCCAGACGATCTGGGTCTACTGACGTGAGGTGCCTCTGTCCAGCAGGCGTCATAGGCGTGGATGCAGAGGGGAATGTGGCTAATGGATCAACAAAGCGCTCCCCCAGCGTCTTGACATAACAAGCCTGATGCAGATGTAGTGTGAGACGCTGGCGATCACGCTCACTCTCCATTGCCAAGAAGACACGAGTTAGACCAAAATATTTCATTTTGTACACAGACTGGAGGAGATTCTTCACAACCTGGATTGCCTGCAGGTCAGGTGACGCAATCAAGAGGTCGTCCACATAGAACAGGACAGCGAAAAAAGGTACAGAGGAGGCACTCATGAACAGAGCTGGATCCACTGTGCTATGGTGATACCCACCCTGCTCCAGATAGCGGAGATCTCAAGGTTCTAACAACGTGGAGATTGCTTCAGAACACACAAGGCCTTTCGAAGGCGCCAGACCCTTTTTGTGCCATCCTCAAACCCTGGAGGCTGGATGAGATGTATCTCTTCGTCGAGATTTCTATACAAGAAGGCATTGTTCACGTCCATCTGATGGAGGTCCCAGCAATGCTGTGCCACCTGAATCAGCAAGGCTTTTGTCGTGGTGTACTTGCCAACAAGGGCAAAGGTGGCATCAAATCACACACCAGGTACTTGGGAGAATCCCTTGGCCATAACACGCCTTCTATTGTTCCACTGACCCATTTGGTCTCTCTTTCCTCCAAAACACACAACTCTATGATATGGCCTTATGACCAGGGGTGAGCTTCAGTTTCTCATAAACTCCATGCTCCTCAATTGCAACAAGTTCCTCACGCAAAGCTTGCTCCTCAAGGGCCGCATCTACAACGAAGCGTGCTTGTTGCACTGTGTTTGGCTTAGGCACACGTGCCGTGGTGCCACTTGCAACGAGTGCACTGGCGACAAAGGGATATGATAGAGGCCGAGTAGACCCGGCTGCCACAATGGCTTGGTGGAACGCATCAGCGATGAGAGAATATCCAAGCGAGGTGTTCGGTTGTACCATAGCCGCCGCCAAGCCAAGAGCGTCAAGACCGGAGGCAGAAGTTAGCTGTATGCGGTGAATGACACCATCGCGAACAAGAAGATCTGAGTGCATGGGCCCAGAGGGATCAGCCAGGACTGTATGATTGGCAGGTGGGGCATAGTGAGGTCCAGATTGCAACGGATGCAGATGACCGCTTGCCGCATAAACAAACAGCGATGAGATGGGAAGCTACGAGGGTGTGACTGGGTCCGCTGCCGATGGAACCACGACCCGGGATGTAGGCAATGACGCAATAGGAGACGGTGCAAATGCGTCAAGAGACAAAATAGGCGTTGAAACATGTGCATTACAATAGGATGTAGGCGACGATGTAGAAACAATAGGAGAGGACACATGCGACGGTACAGACGTGATATGAGAGGATGCAGGCAATGGTGTAGACGCGACAAGAGTGGACTCATGTGATGATGCAGACCCTATGAGAGAGAATGGAGGGGAAGAAACACATGCGATACGAGAGGATGTAGGCAACGATGCAGAAGCGACAGGAGAGGACACAGGCCATGGCACAGGCATGATTAGAGAGGACGTAGGTGATGATGCAGATGTGTCTGGAGAGGATGGAGGCAACGACACAGACACGACAAGAGATGATGAAGGCGGCAGGGTCGATGCAAGGCAAGGACCGCAGCCACGATCACAGGGCACTCCGTGGATACCATCTCCCCCTAGACAAGAGAAGGGTGCAAGCAACAGGACAGACCGAGCAATGTCGTGAGAGAATGTACTCTCAAGGAAGAGAGAATCGCGAGACTCAACAACACGACTACGCTCAGGATTCCAAAAGTGCCAGGCTTTGGACTGAGAGGATGCGCTAAGGAAAGGACATAGACGACCTCGAGGAGACAGCTTGCCATCACGTTGGTCCTCAGGGAGCCAAATGCAAGCAATGCTGCCCAAGACACGAGCGAGGCAAGGTCGGTGCGACGAACTTACGAACGCTAGAATGGCGTGATTTGATGGGGAAGAGGACCATGGGGAACACGGATCGAGACCCAGGACAAATAAGACATGGCCGAGAAGGCAAACAACGGAGGGAGGCCAAACTTGACAAACATCGGAGGGAGGGTGCAAAAACCGTCAGCAAGAGTGTGGTTTTACCATTCCGATGCTCCGTTGTGTTGTGGTGTGTATGGAGCAGAAAGCACCAGTTGCACCCCTTGAGACTAGATAAAGCGGGCCATAGGACTGATGAACTCCCCACCACGATCGGAGCAAAATGCTAGCAGATTACACTGGCAAGCATGTTCAACCTGGACAAGCCAAGACTCGATTGTGGGCCCGACATCGCTTTTCTGGCGAAGGGCAAAGATCCAGCGAAAATGTGAGAAGTCATCTGTGAGACAGAGGACGTACCGACTGACACCTCCCAAAAACTCATCAGGGAGAGGGCCCATGCCGTCCGCATGGACAAGGGCAAGGGGTTGCACCATGTGAGAGTAAGACAGAGGAAATGACGGGCGATGCAGCTTGCCTTGTGCGCAATCAAGACGGCCTCTAGTGCAAGGCGCGCGGAATGTGCAAGGGTCAAGACCATCAGCAGGTTGATGATGCAGGAGGCTATGGATGGCACTAGTGTACATGTGACACGAGCGGTGATGGAGAAAACGTGTGTGAACAGGGGAAAGCGAGGGAGAAATATGCACGTGCGCTGTGGCAATGGCGGCGAGCAACGATGCAAACAAGGGCACACACTAGAATTTGTCGCAACGCAGACTGCAAAGGACAAGATGGCCAAACAATCACAGTGACACAGTGCCAAGGCAACGAGACAAAACAAATTCCTGATCATCTCAGGCAGACAGCAAGCTGACCTCAAGAGTATGAGCAAAGAGAACATCAGGCAAGAAAACGTCACCCGACGGACCAACAAAATGAAGAACACCAACGCCTTGGATTAGAAGCATCTGGCCAGAGCCAGTGCAGACTAACCGTACGTCAACGACATGCCCCAATGTGAAAAATGCGGCACGAGACAGCGTCATGTGATGTGTGGCTCTGGCATGGATGATCCAGAAGGCACTCAACACACAAGACGAAGCAGACACATGACACTGCGTGACACTCAAAACAAGTGCAAGAGAGTGCTATGCAAGACCAGACGTCACAGCAAGAAGATGTGGCATGGTGAACGAATGCCAATGCTCAATGCACTCCATAGGCAAGCCAGCCCCACCACTCGACGTGCCTTGAAGGGCCCCATCGGAAAATTAACACTGACCCCAGGATTCGACAACCAAACTCACACTAGAGGGAGTATTCGGAGGCTGAGGGCAGCAAGAGAATGTGGAGGTTGGAATGACTGGACCATGCTGCAACTCGTGAACTGATCCAAACGGCAAAGGAGAGGAAGATGCAACTGTTGGCTAGAGCCACGATGGAAGGGTATAGAGTGGAGAAGGCGGCCTAGAAAGGGTAGGGTAGTATTCCGTCAGAAGTCAATGCCATCCCTGGTGGGGCATCACCACTACTGAGGGCGTTGGCGCTTGTAGTGGAACAACCGATGCTATGAGGATGGTGGTCTCCCACTGCATGGTGTCTGACTGCAACGCACAATGGTCTTGACCGTAAGAAAGGGAGTGAAAAAGAGTAAATGACAAGACCTAAAAGCAGTCTCTCATGAGTGGTCTCCCTGTGGCACTGGGACAAACCCCGGATCTCCGGGTCTCCACCAAGGAACAGAATAAAAAAGGAAAGTTGAAAACAAATGCAAAAAGAAGAAATGAAACATAATAGACTGGAAAAAGAACAAGAAACGCGGCCACACAAAAGCATAGTTGGGTACACCCATGATGGGTTTTGGTGCACCAAGGAGGGGTTGGCCAACCTCTTTTCTTTTTTGCTTGTAAGCGAACGAGCTCAAATCCATCAATCGATGAGCTTGTCGATCGACAGGCTCGCCGATTGATGAGATCGTCCATCGATGGGCTCGTCAATCAACGTGCTCGTCATTCAGCGAGCTAAAAAAACAACAGAGCGGTAACCGCGGGACCCGCCATTATTTTTCATACTGTTTCTTGCGCCGCTGGTTTCCAAATGCTGCTCCGGTCACCTGCGCAAAAGGTCCATAGATGCGGCTCCTACTGCTGTTGTTGTCATTGCTGCTGTTGTTGCAAGTACTGATGCTGCTACTGCTGCTACAACCACGATTGCTCGTTCAACAGCTCCATTGGAGCTAAAGCTGCTGCACCTACAACTTAGCTTCACATGTTGCTCTTGGAGCTGTTGGTGGTGGCAGGCAATGCAGCAACCACACACCCAACTGTCGTGCGCAATGGCAGCTCCAACAGTTGTGACTTTTGGCTGTTATCACATGTGATGTCTACAGCTACCGCGTTGTTGCTGCTGCTATAGCTGCTGTTGCATGTTGACGCGTGCGGCAGCTATGGCGGCTACTTCTGCTGCTTGAACGTAGTGGTTGCTAATGTCGTTGCCTCTCAGGAAAAATGCAGCTGAAGCTATTGTAGCACCCGTCCGACACAGTTCCGGTTGTGGTGGCCTCAAATGCCGTCACAACCAAGCATTGCTGCCAAGATAGCCGTTGCGACGAGAGAAGCTGCCGAATCATTTGGCAGCCTTCTGCCTCTGGCTCTGCTGGAGTACTTTGTGATGTGAGTCCTCAGCTGAGGGCCTCCACATTGCTAGGACCTGTCCGCCCCACCCAACCAAGCCCAACCCAGCCTAGAGGTCTCTGCTGCTGCTGCTGTTGCTACGTGTTGCTATTGTAGATTGCGAGGATGGTTGTCTCTCAACGGCATTGATACCAGTAGGGAATGAGATAGCCCTCTTAGCTACTGTCTGTTTGAGAGAGAATATGGTTTGTGTCACAATGGGACAGAGGACACTAAGCTCGGTTGAGACACGGCAAAGATATGCTTGAAGAAGTGATAGCTAAGTTGGAACAAACAAGCAAGTGCATACTAGGAAACTGCTAGGAAGCTTCCCAACCTTGCCATTGCTGACGTGGCAACACTGTCTATCAGCTGGTGCAGTAGCAAGCAAGCAGGTGCAAGAAACCAGCAAGGGTCAGGCTAGGGAGACGTGCAAAGTTTCATAAGCCCCAATAACGAAGTAATGCAGAGAATAAGTACAACGGACAAGCACATAGCACAAATCGCTGCCACGGCGCACGGCGTGTGACACACACGATAATACCAGTTTATCCTAAAACCGACCCAAAATCACTACTTTGGCCGAATCCGTGCATACAAGTATCTAAACGCAACACTGTCTGAACCTAGAGATGCAAAATCTTGAGTCGGATGCTACGACTGGTCACACACATAAGTCCGGCATTGATCCGTGGACAGACAATGCAAAACATGCAAATTGGGCTCAAGAGCCAGTCCACCGAGAAAACTTTTACGCCTGCAGAAAAACCGCAAAGCACCCCGGCAAGCACCCAAGACGTTGTGGCAGCTTCTGGTAGGTGGAGCCACCACTCGTTGGTGCTCTGGCGCCAGCAGTGTCCACATCAAGGATCTGTAAGAGTATGGACACGGCTTAGTGGTCACAGATAGCTCTACAAACAGACGAGGATGGCTCACATCACAACCCCCCCATGACCCGATGGTACGCATGTCCATACACGTGCAAAATGGACATAGGTTGCTGAACGAGATGCTCAACAGTCCATGCTCTCACACCCCACTCTCAGCCACTCTCAGGCAAGAAGCGAAGCCTGACAGAACGAATGACCATCATGAACTTTCCGCGCGCAAGTGCCTTGGTCAAGAAGTTAGCCCGCTGCATGTCCGTGCCGACCCAAATGACAGACATCACCTTTCGCTCCAAAAGATCATGCTCAAAGTGATGCTCAGTAGCAATGTGCTTTGTGCGTGCATGAAACGCACTAAAGTTCTCTGGAATAGCAAGAGCAATCTGGTTTTCACAGCGCAGAATGACGCAAGGCACAGACTGACGTAACTTACAAAACATATGTTGCAACCACACAGCCTCTGCAGCCCTAGCCCCCAGAGGAACATACTCAGCCTCTAATGAGCTACATGCAATACAACCCTGCTTGCCGCTTCGCCACAACACAGCGGTACCACCAACCAGGAACATGTAGCCTGTGCGATTGCGCCCATCAGGACTCCATGCCTAGTCACTGTCTGTGTAGCCGTCAACTACCACCAAGCACTGCCGTCGAAAGTAGCGTCTAAGGTTCAATGTGGACACCACCTAATGCACCACTCACACAGCCGCATGAAGGGCTCTCGCCCGAGGACATTGTGAAATCTACGCAAGGTGGTTAACGCCCAAGGCAATGTTGGGTCGTGTGGTGGTGGCCAAGTACACCAAAGAGCCAATCAGGCACAAGTACAGGGTCACGTCCACTGTCTCCCCAAGCTCTACTAGATCATCCACCTTGAGAGCATCTTGGTCGTCAGGTCTAATGGGGGTGGAGGCTCTGGGAACTACACTAAGGAGGTCAGCAAACTGCCCCCCCACAACACGGGAGTAACGTGCCTGATGCAACAAGAGTGTACGTCACTGACAATCACACATGATCTCCATCCAAAGAAACACAGCTGAGGACCAAGGTCCTTCATCCTGTAGGTAGCCTGAAGGATGGCCTTTGCCTTTTTCACAGCCTCCATCAAAGGAGACGCAATCAAGAGGTTGTCCACATAGACGAGGATGGCGATGAAGCTCTCAGCTGTCCGACTGAGAAAGAGGGTCGGGCAGCGTCACTCTGCACGTAACCGGAACGTGTCAGTGTGCCGGTGATCTCCAAGTTCCAGCAACTGGGTGACTATTTCAGGCCATACAAGGCCTTGCACAAGCACCAAACCTTGTCACCAACCTTGAATCCAGGTGGCTGAACCATGTAGATCTCCATCTCTAATGTGCCGTGGAGGAACACATTCTTCACATCCATGTGGTACAGCTCCTAGACGTGGTGAGAAACAACCCTGAACAGAACGCGAGCGGTGGTCATGCGGCCAACGGGTGCAAAGGTGTCAGTGAAATTTACACCCTCAACCTGTGAGAATCCCTTGACTGTCAAGTGAGCCTTGTAGCAATCTAGTGTGCCATCAGGCTTCACCTTCTTCCGAAAGACCCACTTGGCCTGTATAGCCTTACGCCCAAGCGGGAGGTCGACAAGCTCAAAGACCCCATGCTCACGGATGGCTCTCAGCTCATCCTCACAAGCTATGAGGCACAAGTCACCATCCTTAGCTGAGAGTGCTTCCTTCCATTTGTTTGCATCAGGTGTCGTTGAGGGAGAGCTCCGGGTGGCTAAGACACATGCCTCTGGACTCGGTCTGACCACAACAAGGTTGGCTGCGGCATTGCAAGAAACCGAGAACTCTTGGGGACCAACTCGTGGCAAATAGGACATGCTGGATGCACATCAGTGTAGTCCGCCTATACACTCATGCCAAGGTCCTTCGGGCGAGGCTTGCTACTGTGAACAATACGAGTTGGGCGTCTAGACTCCGAGTCAGCAGTTCGCTGAGCCCTAGAGACCAGTGGTAGGAGATAACCATCGGTATTGCGGGAGTTGCCCGATGTAGAGGTGCTCACCTCAGGCTGCGGAGAAGGTTGTTGGGCCCTAGCTGCAGGTGAAACAAATGCATTCACGGGAGTGGGTGTGACAGGAGGGGACTAACACAAGCACGAGATCAGGTGGGCCTGAGGGGACTAATGCTCGTACGGGCTCAAATGCGCCTGAGGGGTCTGACACCTGCACGGGATCGGGTGTGTGGGAGAGGATCAGATGTGCTGAAATGATCTGACACTGGCACGAGATCAGGTGTGCCAGAGGGGACCGACACTGGCACGGGATCAGATGTACCAGAAGGGTCTGATAGTGGCAAGAGATGAGGTGTGCCAGAGGGGACTGATGAGGCTACTGGACCCACAGCCAAGATGGCACAATCGTCAGTAACCAGAGAGCAGACCGTAGGTGAGGGCCCCCGGACGGACCCATCCGTAGGACTAGTCTCCCCCATCCACAAGGAAGCCACACAGGTAGGGACGTGGTCGGTGGCTAGCGACAGAATGCTGGACAAGTCATGGTAGGTGAGAGCCTCAACGAAGAGAGTATCTCGAGACTCGACAATGCGATGGCGAGTAGGGTCCCAAAAGCGCTAGGCCTTTGACAAAAGGGAGATGCCAAGGAAGGTACACATGCGTCAGCGAGGTGAGACCTTGGATCCCTGCTGGTCCTCCATGTACCAGACGCAGGCGAGGGACCCGAAAACACAGCCGAGACAAAGATCAGCACGATGGCCAAACCACAACTCATACGGCGTTACATGGTCTAGAAGTGGACCATGCGACAAGCGGTTCCAAATCCACATCATGTAGGACAAGCCCTCAAAGGCAAAGGACTCCGGAAGACCAAACTCAGACCGCATAGCGCAAACCGCATCCTGCATGGTGCGTTTCCAGCACTCAGAGACACCATTCTGCTATGGTGTAGCAGGTGCAAAAAGTTGGTGAATTTTACTGTGCTCAGCAAAGTAGGCATCCATCTCGCCGAAGAACTCGCCCCCACAATCTGAGCGGGACACGTGCAAGGTTCGACGAGACTGATGCTCAGCCATCACCAACCAGAGGCTAACTGCCAGTGCGGCGTCGCTCTTGTGGCGGAGGCTGTAGACCCACCGCATCCGAGTGCAGTCATTGGTCAGGGTGAGAACATATCAACCCTAATCAGAAAGCGACTCGACTTGGAGAGGACTGAGAAGGCCCAATTAGACCAACTCTAGTGGGTGCAGTGCCCAAGAGGAGGAGTCAGGGTAAGAGTAGTGATGCATCTTACCCTGGGCGCAAAAAAGACGATCGGTCTTGAGAGCTTCTCAAAGGAACCTGCGTCAAGACCGAGGGCTAGCTGAGTTCGAAGGAGCTTAGACACAGTGTCCGAGCTCACATGGCAGAGGCGACGATGTAACAAGCGCTGGTGCTCAAGAGAAAGAACACCAATGAAAAACACTCACGGAGAAGAGGGAGGGGGAGAAACAGAAGGAATGCAACGAGACACATGATAGAGGTCATAAAAAACAGAGGCACGAAGCACGATGGCACGTGTGTCGGGAGTAGTCACTTTGGCAGAGTCAGCAGAGTGCTCAACAGTAAGGCCCATCCCGGTGCATGCACGAACGGAGAGCAGGCTGAGCTCAAGAGAAGGGACAAAGAGCACATCAGAAATGTACAAGGGGGTAGACGGACCATCAAACTGCACAATTCCAACTTTGTAAACAGGCAACGATTGACTAGACCCTATGGGAACGGACCGTATAGACGCAACGAGACCCAACACAACGAAGTTACTACAATGACAGGTCATGTGATGGGTGGCACCAGAGTCACTGATCCAGGTGCCACTGGGCTCACGACTAGTTGTCGACACTCAGAAACATGCGAGAGAATACTCTTCCTCTCTTGGACACTCAGCAAAGGACTCAAGACAACGCCGAACAGTATGGATCTATGACTCGTCAAGCCAGTCAGACTGTCAGGTCCATCCTCATCCCAAGCCAACTGAACGCCACCACAAGCATCATCATTGGCAACAGACGGAGTAAGACAAGGTATTACGGGACCACTCAGCTATGACAACACACTTGTACCTCCTTGAGTACAAAGCCCCAGCAGCTAACAAAGCTCCGCGATCGGACGATCCCGAGGGTCCATAACACTAGTGCCGCCCGATGAAATGGACGCGTCTACTGCAATCGTGGTTGTGGCACGCCCCGGGCATGTGTCACTCAAGGAAATTCACTACATGTGTGCCGCCTAAATTCCGTGCATGATCCGAGTCCAGTCAAGGGGCTGCTCGCACTCCGTGTAGATGTGAGCGCCTCCACAATTGTAGTAGTGGACAGAATGTCCATTGCCACTACGCACCAGCTGCTGCTGCTACTGCTACTGATATCCCTTCTCGCGTCGTTTCTTCTCCTTCTTCCCCTGTACGATCGGTGCAACGCCGTGAGTGTGGCTGCTCGGGGTAGAGGAGGAGGACGATGTGGTGGAGGTGGGGCTAGTGAGCTGGGACAAAGGCGTAGGAGGGGTTGTAATCACTACTACAACAAGTGGACTCTGCTGATGGGCGATAACAGCCTCATGAGCCGATGTAGCCTGGAGGAAGAAGCGATGGGCCCACGAAAGCTACTAGAGTGACTCCGACAACTTAGAGAGAGCTACACAATCGAAGCCTATAAAGAGCTTCACGTGGTCCAAGTGTTCCCCCATCATGATGGTGTCGAGTGCCCACAACTCCGTTCCGACACCAGTCCCAAGGTGTGTGTTAAGGCGCATCTCGCGCCTCCAGTAGTCAGCTTCAAGCTCCGTGGGACCCTGATAGAGGGAGTGAAACTCAAGTAGTCGGGCGACCCTTGTAGCATGGGTCTCTACAACGAGAAGAGTCAGAGCCAGCTCCCAGCCCTGACGTGGATCTGATCCAATCCTGGTCCCGGTATAACCCAAAAGGGGGTGAAAGTCAACCATAGTCTCCCGTGGCATGACGTAGAGAAGACCCCGCATCTTTCTCACCCCTTTCTGGACCTGGTGAGTGTCGCGAGTCTGGTACTGACTGTGGTAGCAAGGCCAGACGCCCTCAGAATCGGCACACACCTGAAACAATGTCTCCCAACAATCAAATCCCTCGTCACTATCATATCGGGGTGGAGGTTTCTCAAAGTCCTTTGGTCCCCGCTCCGTAGGGAGGGCGACCTTAGGCTCAGAAGATAGTGGACGGGGTATAAGGAGACCACCAGAGTGAGAAACGCCACCAAAATTGAACGATACAGAAATGCCGTGCTCGATCCTTGCAGCGAGAAGGTGGTGGGGTGAGAGGCTGTGACGGCAGATGTAGCTCACAAATGCGCTCCTCAAGGACACGAATCTCGTCCTCAAATGTGTCATCCTCTATCTCCTCATCCCAGGCGTCAACATGTGATGAGGGGTGTTGGGGCCGCGGCGCTGTGTACGGTGTAGACTACTGATAAAATGGTGCAGCTCCAGTAGATCCTCCAGGTGGCTGCTGTGAGGCTCCACAACGACCCCGTAGCTGCTGAGTAAGCCCTTGCAATGCATTGCTCTGCCGGTAGTGCTATCGGACTATCTCATCTTGCATCCGAGGAACCTCGTCTGTCACGAGTGACTGCAACCATGGGCTCATAATGCCCAAAGAGGAGGAAGAAGAGGGATCTTTGAGGCCTTTGCCGTTGCCACACACTCGCGCCATCGAAGTGCTCAGTATGGGGCCAAACGTCAAAGATGATGTGAACAAGAAACTGTCAGCATTTCTTGAGGATTTGAAATGAAAAGAATAATGATGTCTTGACTCCGAAATTGCTGACATCAGCAAAACCAATAGTGACACCAGCGCTTTTTACGTCAACGAAAAACCGCAAGTGTTTCTTTACGCTACCATATTCTGTGCCAGTAGTTTTTTTCTTCTTTTTTTTTTAAGTCACAAAGACTCCTCAATGGGGATGATCGCATCACCCCTTGCCCTGCGCAGCCTTACTCAGGGCTGCACAGCCCTGCACAACTCTGCACAGCCTTGTGCAGCCTTGCAAAATGCTTCGCAGCTTCTACGCAACAGTGCTACGCAATAGTGCTACGCAATAGTGCTACGCAATAGTGCTGCGCAGCAGCACTACTTGCTGTTGGTTTTCGTGCATCTCTCATTGTACTCTGTTGTGTCCACTCGGCTTGTGTACATCGGCGTGCAGACGACTGACGGCGAGACTTGACGCCGCTCGAGAGTCGCTCGGTGGAGCCGACGCACGCTGAGGCCCACTCATCCTTCGTTGGAGCCTCCTCCCTCTGGCAATGCACTCAGCTCCATCGGCAGGCCTCCTCGGCGGTCGGGCAGCCGGTGGTCACTGCCTCTGCACATGCTATGTGCATTCACCTAGAGCCGTGTCTGGTTGTGGCATTGTGTCTGCAGCATTATGAGGTGCCTAGGGTCCATGTCTCTTGCTGTATGGCCCTGTTTGGCATCGCTGACTATCGTAGGCACTGCCTGGGTTCGGGCAGCCATAACTCCTTGCTCCTATTCTTCTTGCTGATTCTGACTGTACGACTCTGTTTGCAACGTTGTTATTATGGTATGGTCCAGTTTTCAGGCAAAATGGACGACGCCCGGGTTTAGGGCTGTCGTGCGTCTGGTAGGGCTAACCGAGAAAACCCTGTCTGCCAGAAAATAGGTCTAGGTCTATTTTCTCATTGGCTGGTTAGCTGAGTAACAAGTTCTACACTAGTGGGGGGGGGGAGCTAGAACTTGGAGTGGTCTCCCATTGTTGCTCATTCTTCATTCCTAATTAGTCACTTTCAGTTTTCAGCTGCTTTCTGGCGCTAACACTGGCGCGCACATTTCTGAGTAACAAACCCAGAGCTTCCAGACTTAGACTATAGAGCAGAAGACTGAGGGGGCAGCAGACTTAAGCAACGAGCGTGGAAGCCCACACGTTGCATCAACAACGTCGCTGCCCCAACCTGCTGCCTAGGTTTTCTAGCTTGGTATCAGAGCCAGAGCGTAGCAGCAGCAGCAAAAGACTGGCGTACAGGTGCCAGACAACGCCAGCGGACCCCCATACCGACCAGTGCAGGGGAAATGCTGCCGGAACTTTTCCGGCAGCATTGACCCGCGTGGTGGGGGTGTCAATTTTCTTCCCATGACCACTGGGCCAGGGGAAATGCTGCCAAATGTTTTTGGCACCGCTAACCCCCACGCGTGACGCGAGGAGGTGAGCGGGAGGCCGCGTCCGACACCTGCGGGCGACGACGCATGCTGCAACGTCACCCAGGTGCAGTGACTTGCACCAGCACGTAGTAGCAGCGGTCTCCAGCAGTGGCAGCCGCTGGCAACGGCAGCGAGCAGTGGTAGCAGCAGCCAGCAGCAGCTGCGGGGAGCAGTAGCAGTAGCTTGTAGCAGCCCGTAGGAGTAGCAGCCCGTAGTAGTAGCTCGCAGCAACAGCAACCCGCAGCATCAGCCTGCAGTAGCAGCACGCACTAGCAGCGAGCAGCAACGGCGGCAAGCAGCAGGTACAGCAATGTGTAGCAGCAGTAGCAGGTTGCAATAGTCGCAGCAGTAGCCCGCTATAACACTAGCAGCAGCAAGCAGATGCCGGCAGCAGCCGGCACCGGCTACTACTGTTGCTCGCTGCTCGTAGTGAGCAAGCAGCGAGCAGCAGCCCGCTACTGCCAGCGAGCAGCAGCTTGCTTCTAGCGAGTAGCAGCTTGCTACCAATGAGCAGCAGCTCACTGCGAGCGAACAGAAGTCCGTTGCTCGTAGCAAGCAGCGGGCACATGCCCGCTATGAGAGATAAAAGGAAAAAAAATCCCCCACCCCACCAGCTTTGCTGCCGCGGCCGCAGTAGCTGCCTTTGCTGCTGCAGCAGCCACGGCAGGTGTAGCAGCCCGCACCAGCAGTAGTTACTGTTGCAACTGTAGTCGCAGCAGTAATAGCAATAGCAACAGCAACAGCAACCGCAGCAGCAGCAGCAACAGGAGCAGTAGCAATAGCAGTAGTAGCAGCTGTAACAATAGCAGAGGCAACAACAGCAGCAACAAGAGTAGCTGCAGCAGTAGTAGCAGGAGCACCAATAGCAACAGCAGCAACAGCAGTAGCAGCAGCAGCTGCAGTAGCAACAGTAGTAGCAAGAGCAGCTGCAGCAGCGGCCCCAACAACTGCCACTGCTAACATAAGCATCCCACTACTGGCGTCACTACTGACGTCACTACTAACGTCATCAACTCACAAAAGAGGGGGCAAGAGAAGGGAGAATGAAACCTAAGGGTGGGCTGGACGTCCACCGCCCTCAACTGACATCACTGCTGACATCAGCACAACAAAAAAAAACAAAGCAAAAGAAAACAAAGGGGTATCAAACCATTGCTGGTAGCCCCACTGGGGAGGGGTCCTCATTTGTTGGGGGGATCCCCACCCCCCCTTTCTTGCAACGGCTGCAACAGCAACAGCAGCAGCAACAACAATAACAGCAGCGGCAGTAACAGCAGAAGCAGTAGCAGCAGCACCACCAGAAGCAGCTCCAACAGCAGTAGGAGCAGCGAGAGTAGTAGCAGCAGCAGCAGAAGCAGTAATAGTAGAAGCATCAGTAGGAGTAACAACAATAGTAGAATCAGCAGTAGCAACACCAGTAGCAGCAATAACGACAGTAGCCCTCTGGCCTTGTTGGCGACGACCCTAACCCCCTCGCTACTCTTCAGCAACAGCTCGCCGCCGTGACGTAGCAGCTTGCGGCACTACAGCTGTTGGTCTCTCGGACTGCCACTAGTACGCCGCCATCCTTCATCCCTCTAGAGTACGCTAGCCCAACTGTGTTTGCTGCCACACACTACCTGGCGTAGCAGCAGACTCAGCGCCATCGGGAGACAGTGACCTCCAATCTTGGCCCCACTCTGGGTACCGGCCGCAGGCAAAAGGACTTTGAGACGCCGCCGCCGCCGCTTCAAGCCAGCGAGCAGTTCTAGAGCTGGAAGCTCAGCTTCCGGATCTGGGCACAGGGTGAGGGCCTATGGGCATACTACACCCTGCCGTATGACGCCACCCTGTCCAACCAGTTATATGACAGTTGTCGTGCCGTCCGTGCTCTAGTCCCTGTCGCCCCTCCGGCTTCCCGCCTCGCCCTCAAGCCCTTCTTAGGCGACTTCACCACTGACACCACCCCAGACCTTGCTGCCGCGTGGCACATCCTCACTTGTTCCCATCACCTGTCCAGCGAGGCTGAGACCAGCTGCCTGCTGCGGGAGTTCAACTCCCTGCACATGGAGGAGACCGAGACTGTCACCTCCTACTGGCAACGAGCGGAGGACATCCTTCGTGGCCTCGGGACCTCTGCCCCACCCCCACTAGCCATGCTCCTCACCATCAAGCGCGGTGCCACCGAAGCATATGCGGACGTCTTCGTCTACTACTCTCATGACGTCCTCTCCACCATGGCGACTGAGGGCACCCGCATGCCCTGGGCATACAAGCTCTTCCTCCGGATTGAGAAAGCTCGTCTGGAGTCCCGACTCCAACGCACGGAGGCTCTTGCCTCCCTTGCCATCGCCTTCGTGGCCGTCGCCTCCCCTGTCACAGCTACCTCATCGTCGTCGGGGAAGAAGAAGCATCGGAACAAAAAAGGCAAGGGTTAGCAACAGCAACAGCAGCGGCCGTCAACCGGGTCTAGCGGTGGAGGCTCGGTCTGCTACAATTGTGGCCAGCCGGGCACGGGTGGTACACGTGCCCTCTGCTGAAGGACGAGGAGCGCGTCATCGCCACCATGCATTGCCAGCGGGAGCGCTGTCTCTCCTTTGCCGCCATAGTTGTCGCCAACTCTGACACTTTGGCCTCATCCAGCAGCTCCACCACTCCGGTTGCTTCGCCAGTCCAGCCGACACCAACACCGCAGCAGTCGGCGCCGGCACAGTCCTCCCACCCGGGCTCCAACGCCATCACCCCGCACTCCGTCTACACTCCCGGGTCGTCCTCTCGTGAGCGTCAGTGAGGGTTTTTCATCGTTCTCCAGCTTGGCCTACCTCATCCTCCTCCCCAAGGAAGTACGAGTTACATCACTTCCTGCTCTCCTGCCCAGCCCTGCATGACTGAGACTGAGCTACGGTCGTGTCCGATTTCCTCTTCTGTCTCGTCGTCCCCCATGGCCTCCACTACCCCTTCCCATGACGACGTTGCATGGCTTGATGATTTGCAGTCTCGGTTTGCGCCTCCTTCCACGGCGTCCGCGTCCCTTGCTTGCTGCCATGTGACCGTTAGCGATCTGGCGACCCCTGTTTAGGTCCCTGTCGAGACCTGGATCATCGACTCCGCGGCCACGCATCACATGATGGCCTCTCGTGAGGCCTTTAGTATGCTCGGTCCTGTTGGCGATGTCTCCGGTGTCCAGACAGGCTGCGGATAGGTGTTGCCTGTCCGTGGTGTCGGCGTCGTTCATATCCGTGGTCCTTTCGGTGACGTCTTTCTGACCGATGTCCTCTTCGTCCCTGGTCTTGAGCTCAGCCTCCAATCCATCACTGCCATTGAGAGCATGAGCATGGATGTTGTGCACTCGTGTGGTGTTGGCACTGTGTCGCTGCGTCCGTCTAATCTTGTTGTACTGCACGCCACCGCTCGTGGCAACCTGTGGCATGTACCTCGCCTCTCCTCCTCTCCTTCTGTCTCCTCCCAATCAGCCGCCACAGTCCATGTGTTTGTCACCAGTACGCTTTCTCCTCAGCACACTTGCCTCTTGCACCACCGCCTCTGCCACGTCCACTCGGCCGTCGTAGACAGCATGCTCCGCACCCAGCCGGCCAAGGGCCTTGACTCGGAGACTTTCCCTCTCCCGTGCCCCACCGAGTGCATTGATTGCGCTCATTGGAAAATTCACCGGTCGATGTACCCTTTGTCTTCCTCCCGGGTATCTTTCCCTCTCGACCTTGTCCATTCCAACATCATGGGCCCTCTCCCCACCGAGTCCGTTGGCGAGCATGGCCGCTATATCCTCACCCTCACTGACAATTTTTCTCACTACCGTTGGGTCTTCAGCCTCCGGCAGAAGAGCGATGTCGCCCGAGCCATCAAGAACTGGCTTGTCCTCGCGAAGTGCGAGTGTGGCCGCTCTCTTTGTCACTTTTTCTCCAATCGTGGTGGTGAGTACATGGGTGAGGCCACGACCTTTCTCGCTTCCCGCGGGATCTACCATAAGAAATCTGCGCCCTACACACCCGGCCACAACAGTGTCTCCGAACGGTGGAACCGTACAATGGCCGACGCCGTCTGCATCATGCGGGTCGAGTCCGGTCACTCCGATGGCTTCTACTTTGAAGCCATGGCCTATATGACCTGGGTTAGGAACCGGATTCCCCACGGTCCCCTTCCCTGCCAGTCCACGCCGTACCAGGATTGGTGTGGTCAACACGCTGACCTCTGCCCGACTCGCGTCTGGGGCTGCGTGGCCATTGTGTGGCTGCCCGCCCCATAGCAAGGCGGCAAGCTCGCCCCCCCGGACGTCCCTGCACCTTCCTCGGTATCTCTCGTCAGTCCAAGGCCTGGCACTTCTGGGATCCCTCCTTGCACTGCATCGTCGAGTCCTGGCATGCCCTCTTCTTCGAGGACCTGTTTCCTCGCGACTTCATTTAGTCCGTCTCGTCTGTATCTATCCCGTCGCGTAGGGGACTGGTGAGTCCGTCCTCCGTCCTCTTGCTTCTGGGTGACACATCCCTTATTCCCTGTGAGCCGATAGCCCCATTCGCGGCCGCTCGTCCCTCCGGGCTAGTAGCCCAAGTTGCGTCTGCTGGTCCCTCCTGGCCGTCAGCCCCAGTCGCGTCCGCTCGTCCCTTCGAGCCGGCAGCCCTTGTTGTATCCGCCGAACCCTCCGGGCCGATAGCCCCAGTCGCGTCCGCTGGTCCCTCCAAGCCGGCAGCCCCAATCGTATCCACTGGTCCCTCTGAGCCGGACGCCCCAGTCACGTCCATTGGTCCCTCCAAGCCAACAGCCCCAGTTGCGTCCGCTGGTCCCTCCGAGCCGTCAGCCCTAGTCGCGTCCGCTGGTCCCTTCGAGCCGACAGCCCTAGTCGCGTCCGTAGGGCCCTCCGGGCTGGCAGCCCCAGTTTCATCTGCCGAACCCTCCGAGCCGGCAGCCCCAGTTGCATCCGCCAGTCACTCTAGACCGGCGGCCCCAGTCGCATCCGCTGGCCCCTTCCAGGACAAGAAGCTCCAGTTGCGCCCACTGGCTCCTCCGGGCGAGCAGTCCAGGTTGCATCTGCCGGCCCCTCCAAGCCAGCAACCCCGTCCGCTTCCATTGCCCTATCAGACTCAGTTCCATCGCCTTCCGTACCACGCTACACACGTGGCCCAGGCGACAGCCTCCGACCCGAACCGTTCATGAGCGCGCAGACCGTCGCACCACGCTCCGTGGCGCCTCGACCCCCCGTGACTCCACGTGTCCGCTCCACTCCCACGATCGTGAGTGGGGACCCTGGCACCAAGGCCCTCGACTTGACCACCTCGGCCATCATTGCAGACCTTCACCAGGGCTCCACACTAGGCTACGCCATTATTCATCACATGCATGAGCACACTGTCATGGCTATACTTGCGCGTATCCCACCTGGGGCTCGAGATGCACACGCTCACTTAGTGTGCTCCACAGCACACCCGAAGGACCCAGCCACACTGCGCAAGGCACAAGCCTCTCCTGAGGCTGCATAGTGGGACGCTGCTTGCGCCGATGAGCTCGCCGCTATCCGACAGTACCATGTGTACGACCTCGTCGACCTTCCTCCAGGTCGGAAAGCAATTGGCGCCAAGTGGGTCTTTTGGCGCAAGTGGAAGCCCGACGGGTCCTTGGACAAGTACAACGCTTGCCTTGCAGCCAAGGGGTTTGCCCAGATTCCTGGGGTCGTCTACGACCAGATTTTTGCCCCAGTTGGCCGGTTCTCCACTAGCCGGGCGCTCTTCAGCCTGGTCGCCCAGCATGGGTCAGAGCTGCATCAGATGCATGTGAGCAACGCCTTTCTCCATGGTTCATTAGAGGGTGAGGAGGTCTACATGGTGCAGCCCCCAGGCTTCGGCGATGGCACTGGGAGAGTCTGACGACTGTGTAAGGCCTTGTATGGCCTAAAGTAGTTGCTTCGGTACTGGAACCAAGAAATCAGCAGCACGCTCCTTCGTGGCAGCCTCCAACGCAACACCGCTGACCCCGCACTGTTTGTCAGTCCGCGAGGCCAGAATTTTCCCGTTGTTCTGGTTTACATCGACGATCTCCTCATCGCTTTGCCAAACACGGCTGCCATCCATCGTGTCGAGGACTTGCTTCACGACACCTACCAGATGAAGGATGTTGGATCTACTAGAGTCTTCCTAGGCATGGAGCTTGAGCATGATCGCTCCCAAGGCGTCCTACACATCCACCAGGTCGCCTATGTGTGGACACTATCCACCCGCTTTGCGGAGGACCTGCCACTCGTGCCGAGTGCATCCTCACCCATGTCACCCGACGGTCAGGTGAAGCTGAAGAGTCCTGACACAGTTGTTGTGGGGGAGCCAGTTGACGTGACCACGTACCTGCGAGTCATCGGGTCACTGATGTTCCTGGTGATGACGACGCGCCCAGACATCGCGTTCACTGTCAACCTCCTGGCCCAGTTCTCTCAGGAGCCGCGTCACCTCCACTACAAGGCCGCGATCCGAGTACTACGCTATGTCGTCTTGACTCCTTGGCGAGGTCTCATGTTCCGCCGTCAGCCGTCTCTTGTCGCAGTGGGCTACACCGACAGTGACTGGGCCAGCAGTTCAGACGGTAAGAGTCGCACAGGCAGGATCTTTCTGATTGGTGGCATAGTTGAGTCCTAGCGTAGTGGCAAGCAGGGGTGTGTTGCACGCAGCACTGCTGAGGCTGAGTACATTGCTCTTGGCTCAGGCGTATGTGAGAGTGTGTGGTTAGGTCGTCTGTTGTCCGAGTTGCGTCAGTCTGTCGCATCCATCATGTTCCATTGTGACAATGAAAGTTCCATGGCCATCGCCGATAATGACGGCGTGCATCACACACGCACAAAGCACATCAACGTTGAGTATCACTATGTGCGTTAGTTGCTGCATGACGACAGCATCAGCATCGTGTGGGTTGAAACAACACGGCAGTTTGCTGACTTCTTGACCAAGGCACTCATGTGCGACTTGTTCAAGAAGGCTATGAGTTCAGTCGGTATGTGTCTTTGAGTGACTCTCTTTGTCTCTGCTTGCATTTCTGCTTGGCCTTGGGGAGTTTACTCGTTGACTGTGTCTTTGCCCGCACATGTGCACTACGCCTGTGAGTCATGGGGGAGTGTTGGTTTCCATGCATCTCTCATTGTACTCTGTTGTGTCCTCTAGCCTTGTGTACATCTGCGTAGAGATGACTGACGGTGAGACTTGACGCCGCTGGAGTGTCGCTCGGTGGAGCCAACGCACGCTGAGGCGCACTCACCCTTTGCTGGAGCCACTTCCCTCTGGCGATGCGCTCAGCTCCATTGGCAGGCCTCCTCGGCGATCGGGCCGCCGGCAGTCACTGCCACTGCAGATGCTATTAGCATGCGCCTAGCGCTGTGTCTGGTTGTGGCATTGTGTCTGCAGCATCATGCGGTGCCTAGGGTCCATGTCTCCTACTGTACGGCCCTGTTTGGCATCGCTGACTGTCGTAGGCACTGCATGGGTTCGGGCAGCCATAACTCCTTGCTCTTGTTTTTCTAGCTGTTTCTGACCACACGACTGCGTTCCTAGCATCGGTATTATGGCATGGTCCAGTTTTGAGCAAAAACGGATGACGCCCGGGTTTTGGGCTGTCGTGCGTCTGGCAGGGCTCACCGAGAAAACCCTGCCAGCCAGAAAATAGGTCTAGGTCTATTTTCTGATTGGCTGGTTAGCTGAGTAACAAGTTCTACACTAGTGGGGGGTGGAGCTAGAACTTGGAGGGGTCTCCCATTGTTGCTCATTCTTCATTCCTAATCAGTCACTTTCAGTTTTCAGCTGCTTTCTGGCGCTAACACTAGCGCGTGCGTTTCTGAGTAACAAACCCAGACCTTCCAGACTTAGACTCTAGAGCAGCAGACTGAGGGGGCAGCAGACTTAAGCAACGAGCGTGGAAGCCCACACACTACATCAACAACGTCGCTGCCCCAACGTGCTGCCCAGGTTTTCTAGCTCTTGCTGTCGCTCATGTGGTCGTCGCCACTACTGCTGCGCTGTTGCTGCTGCTTTTGCCGCGGTTGTTGCACTACTGTTGCTACCCGCGGTTGCTCACGCCGCGGCTGCTATAAGATGCTACCGCAGCTGGAAACCTAGGCAGGAGGTTGGGGTAGCAGCGTTGTTGATGCAGCGTGCGGGCTTCCACACTCGTTGCTTAAGTCTGCTGCCCCCTCAGTCTGCTGCTCTAGAGTCTAAGTCTTAAAGCTCTGGGTTGGTTACTCGGAAACGTGTGCGCCAGTGTTAGCGCCAGAAAGCAGTTGAAAACTGAAAGTGACTGATTAGGAATGAAGAATGAGTAACAATGGGAGACCCTTCCAAGTTCTATCTCCCCCCCACTAGTGTAGAACTTGTTACTCAGCTAACCAGCCAATCAGAAAATAGTGCTAGACCTATATTCTGGCTGGCAGGGTTTTCTCGGTGCGCCCTGCCAGACGCACGACAGCCCAAAACCCGGGCATCATCCGGTTTGCCTGAAAATTGGACCATACCATAATACCGACGCTGGGAACGCAGTCGTGTGGTCAGAAACAGCTAGAAAGATAAGAGCAAGGAGTTATGGCTGCCCGAACCCATGCAGTGCCTACGACAGTCAGCGATTCCAAACAGGGCCGTACAGCAGGAGACATGGACCCTACGCACCGCATGATGCTGCAGACACAATGCCACAACCAGACACAGCGCTAGGCGCATGCTGATAGCATCTGCAGTGGCAGTGACCGCCGGCGGCCCGATCGCCGAGGAGGCCTGCCGATGGAGCTGAGCGCATCGCCAGAGGGAAGAGGCTCCAGCAAAGGGTGAGTGGGCCTCAACGTGCGTCGGCTCCACCGAGCGACACTCCAGCGGCGTCAAGTCTCGCCGTCAGTCATCTCCGTGCAGATGTACACAAGCCTAGAGGACACAACAGAGTACAATGAGAGATGCATGAAAACCAACACTCCCCCATGACTCACAGGCGTAGTGCACATGTGCGGGCAAAGACACAGTCGACGACCAAACTCCCCAAGGCCAAGCAGAAACGCAAGCAGAGACAAAGAGAGTCACTCAAAGACACATGCCGACTGAACTCATAGCCTTCTTGAACAAGTCGCACATGAGTGCCTTGGTCAAGAAGTCAGCGAACTGCCGTGTTGTTTCAACCCACACGATGCTGATGTTGTCGTCATGCAACAACGAACGCACATAGTGATACTCAACGTTGAGGTGCTTTGTGCGTGTGTGATGCATGCCGTCATTGTCGGCGATGGCCATGGAACTTTCATTGTCACAATGCAACGTGATGGATGCGACAGACTGACACAACTCAGACAATAGACGACACAACCACACACTCTCACATACGCCTGAGACAAGAGCAACGTACTCAGCCTCAGCAGTGCCTCGTGCAACACACCCTTGCTTGCCACTACGCCAGGACACAGCTGTGCCGCCAATCAGGACGATCCTGCCTGTGCGACTCTTACCGTCCGAACTGCCGGCCCAGTCACTGTCGGTGTAGCCCACCGCAACAAGAGACGGCTGACGGTGGAACATGAGACCCCGCCGAGGAGTGGAGACGACATAGCGTAGTACTCGGATCGTGGCCTTGTAGTGGAGGTGACGCGGCTCCTGAGAGATTTGGGCCAGGAGGTTGACGGCGAACGCGATGTTTGGGTGCGTCGTCGTCGCCAGGAACGTCAGTGACCCGATGACTCGCAAGTACGTGGTCACGTCAACTAGCTCCCCCACGATGGCTGGGTGAGGAATCTTCAGCTTCACGTGGCCATCGGGTGACATGGGGGAGGATGCGCTCGGCAGGAGTGGCAGGTCCTCCGCAAAGCGGGTGGACAGAGTCTGCACATAGGCGGCCTGGTGGATGTGCAGGACGCCTTGGAAGCGATCATGCTCGAGTTCCATGCCCAGGAAGACTGCGGCAGATCCGAGATCCTTCATCTGGTAGGCGGCGTGCAGCAAGTCCTTGACGCGCTGGATGGCAGCCGTGTCTGGCGACGCGATGAGGAGATCGTCGACGTAAACCAGAACAGCGGCGAAAGTGTGGCCTCGCGGAGTGACAAACAATGCGGGGTCAGCGGTGCTGCGTTGGAGACCGCCCCGAAGGAGCGTGCTGCTGATGTCTTGGTTCCAGCACCGAGGCAACTGCTTCAAGCCATAGAGGGCCGTACATTGTCGCCGAACTCTCCTAGTGCCGTCGTCAAAGCCTGGGGGCTGTACCATGTAGAGCTCCTCACCCTCCAGTGAGCCATGGAGGAACGCATTGCTCAAATCCATCTGATGCAACTCCCACCCATGTTGGGCGACCTGGCTGAAGAGCGCCCGGCTAGTTGAGAACCGGCCAATTGAGGCAAAGATCTGGTGTTAGTCGACCCCAGGAATCCGGGCAAGCCCCTTGGCTGTAAGGCGGGCCTTGTACTTGTCCAAGGACTCGTCGGGCTTCCACTTGTGCCGAAAAACCCACTTGGCGCCGATGGCCTTCCGACCTAGAGGAAGGTTGACGAGGTCGTACACATGGTGCTGTCGGATAGCAGCGAGCTCATCGACACAGGCAGCATCCTAGTGTGCAGCCTCAGGAGAGGCTCGTGCCTCGCGCAGGGTGGCTAGGTCCTCCGGGCGTGCTGTGGAACATACTGAGAGAGTGTGTGCATCTCGAGCCCCTGGTGGGATGTGCACGAGTGCAGCCATGACACCGTGTTGATGCTCGTGATGGAGCATGGCGTAGCCCAGTGTGGAGCCTGGGTGAAGGTCTCCAATGATGGCCGAGGTGGTCAAGCCGAGGGCCTTGGTGCTAGGGTCCCCACTCACGACTGTGGGAGTGGAGGAGACACGTGGAGCCACGAGGGGTCGAGGCGCCACGGAGCGTGGTGCGAAAGTCCGCACGCTCGTCAACGGTCTGGGTCGGAGGTTGCCGCCTGGGCCACGTGTGTAGCGTGGCAGGGTAGGAGATGGCACTGAGTCCGACGGGCCAATGGAGGCAGACGGGGTTGCTGGCCCAGAGGGGCCAGCGGATGCAACCGGGGCAGCTGGCCAGGATGGGCCGGCGAACGCGACCGGGGCTGCTGGCCTGGAGGGACTGGCGGGCACGTCTGGGACTGCCGGACTAGAGGGGCTAGCGGACACGACTGGGGCTACCGCTCCGAAGGGACCAGCAGACGCGACTGGGGCTGCTGGCCCAGAGGGACTTGCGGGCGCGTCTGGGACTGCCGGACTAGAGGAGCCAGCGGACACGACAGGGGCTGCCGGCTCGGAGAGACCAGCTGATACGACTGGGGCCGTGGGCTCGGAGGGGCCGTCAGACGCGACTGGGGTTGCTGGCTCAGAGGGACTTGCGGACGCGACTTGGGCTGTCGGCCCGAAGGGACCAACAGACGCGACTAGGGCTGCCGGCTCAGAGGGACTTGGGGATGTGTCACCCGGAAGCGACAGGACGGAGGACGGACTCACTCCCCCATGCGATGGGATAGACACAAACGAGCTTGAGCGAATGATTTGGCGAGGAAAGAGATCCTTGAAGAAGAGTGCTTCCCGGGACTTGACGATGCAGTACCGGGAGGGATCCTAGAAGTGCCAGGCCTTGGACTGACGAGAGACACCGAGGAAGGTGTAGGGACGACCGCGGGGGGTGAGCTTGTCGCCTTGCTATGGGACAGGCAGCCACACCACGGCCACGCAGCCCCAGATGCGAGCCGGGCGGAGGTCAGCACGCCGACTGCACCAATGCTTGTAAGGCGTGGACTGGCGGGGGAGGGGACCGTGGGGAATCCGGTTCCAAACCCAAGTCATGTAGGCCATGGCTTCAAAGTAGAAGCCATCGGAGAGACCGGACTCGACGCGCATGGTGCGGACGACGTTGGCCATTGTACGGTTCCACAGTTCGGAAACACCGTTCTGGGCGGGCGTGTAGGGCGCGGATGTCTCATTATGGATGCCGTGTCAGGTCAGAAACGTCGTGGCCTCGCCCATGTACTCATCACCGCGATCGGAGCAAAAGCGGCAAAGAGGGCGGCCACACTCGCGCTCGGCAAGGACAAGCCACTCGTGGATGGTTCGGGTGAAATCGCTCTTCTGCCGAAGGCAGAAGACCCAGCGGTACTGAGAGTAGTCGTCGGTGAGGGTGATGACAAAGCGGCCGTGCTCGCCGACCGACTCGGTGGGGAGAGGGCCCATGACGTCCAAATGGACAAGGTCAAGAGGGGCGGACGTAGGGGAGGAAGATAGAGGGTACTTGGACCGGTGCATCGTCCCCTGAGCGCAAGCAATGCACTCGGTGGGGTACGAGATGGGGAAAGTCTCCGGGTCAAGGCCCTTGGCCGGCTGGGTGCAGAGCATGCTGTCTACGGCGGCAGAGTGGACGTGGCAAAGGCGGCGGTGCAAGAGGCGAGTGTGCGAAGGGGAAAGCAAGCTGGTGACAAACACATGGCCAGTGGCGGCCGACGGGGAGGATACGGAAGGGGAGGAGAGACGGGTCACCTGCCATAGGTTGTTACGGGCGGTAGCGTACAGGACTACGAGACCGGATGGACGCAACGACACAGTGCCAACACCACGTGAGTGCACAACGTCCATGCTCATGCGGTCAAGGGCAGTGAAGGACAGGAGGCTGAGCTCGAGACCAGGGACAAAGAGGTCGTCGGTCAGAAAGACATCACCGGCAGGACCACGGAAATGAACAACGCCAACACCACGGACAGGCAACACCTGTCCGGAGCCCGTCCGGACACTGGAGACATCGCCTACAGGACCGAGCATACTGAAGGCCTCACGAGAGGCCGTCATGTGATGCTTGGCCCCGGAGTCGATGATCCAGGTCTCAGCGCGGTCCTAGACCGGGGTCGCCAGATCGCTAACGGTCACATGAGAGCAAGCAAGGGACGCGGACGTGGTGGAAGGAGGCGCGAACCGAGACTGCCAATCGTCAAGCCATGCAATGTCGTCACAGGAAGGAGTAGAGCTGACCACGGGAGACGATGTGACAGACGAGGAAACGGGACACGACCGTAGATCAGTCTCAGTCATGTAGGGCGAGGCAGGAGAGCAGGAGGTGATGCAACTCGCACTTCTCTGGGGAGGAGGGCACGTTAGACTGAGCTGGAGCGCAATAAACTGCTCCAGCTTACGCTCATGGGAGGACGGCCTGGGAGTGTAGACCGAGTGCGGAGTGACGGCACCGGAGCCCGGGTAAGGGAGGGACACTACCGGCGAGGGGAACGGAGGTGCCGACGACTGTGGGTAGTACTACTGCGGCGCGGGTATCTACGGGACTGGCGGAGCTGTTGCAGGGGCGGAGCTGCTGGACGAGGTTGAGGTGTCCAGGCAAGCACAAACGACGGCGGCAGAGGCAAGGCGGCGCTCACGCTGGCAACGCATGGTGGCAATGAGGCGTGCCTCGTCCGTCGGGAGAGGGCACGTGACCACCCGTGCGCGGGCTGGCCACAGTTGTGGCAGACCGAGCCACCATCGCTGGATCCGGTTGACGCCTGCTGGTGCTGCTGCTATTGCGGTGCACCCTTGCCTTTCTTGTTCCGGTTCTTCTTCTTCTTTCCCGAAGACGATGAGGTAGCTGCGGCGGGGGAGGCGACGGCAACGGAGGTAACGACAGGAGAGGCGACGGCAGGGGATGCAAGAACCTCCGTGCGATGGATCTCGGACTCCTGGCGAGCTTCCTCAATACGGAGGAAGAGCTCGTATGCCCAAGGCATGAGGGTACCCTGGGCCGCCATGGTGGAGAGGACGTCCTGGGGGTAGTGCACGAAGACGTCCGCGTACGCGCTGGTGGCGCCGCGCTTGACAATGAGAAGCGCGAACAGAGGAGGTGGAGCAGATTTGCCGAGACGACGAAGGATGTCCTCCGCCCGGTGCCAGTAGGCAGTGACCGTCTTGGTCTCCCCCATGTCCAGGGAGATGAACTCCCGGAGGAGAAGGCTGATCTCAGAGTCGTTGGACACGCGATGGGGCCTGGTGAGGACGTGCCATGCAGCTGCAGGGCTTGGGATGTCGCCAGAGGTGAAGTCGCCGAGGAAAGGCTCTAGGGCCAGGCGGGAAGCTGGAGGGGCGACTGGGATGAAGGCACGGACGGCGCGACCAGCGTCATACAGCTGGTCGGCCTAGGTGGAGTCATAAGGGAGGGTGTAGTATGCCCACATGCCCTCACCTTGCTCCTAGATCCGGAAGCTAAGCACCCAGCTCCAAAACTGCTCGCCGGCCTGAAGCGGCGGCGGCCGCGTCTCAAAGTCCTACCTGCGGCCGGCGCCCAGAGTGGGGCCAAGGAAGGAGGTCACTGTCTACCGCTAGCGCTGAGTGTGCTGTTGTGCTATGTAGTACGTGGCAGCAGACATTGTTGGGCTGGCGTGCCCTGGAGGGATGAACGCCGTCGGCGCACTGGTGGCAGTTTGGGAGGATACTGGCTGTAGTGCAGCAAGCTGTTGCATCAAAGCGGCAAGCTAATGCTGAAGAGCGACGAGGGGATCACGGTTGCCGCCAACGACACCAGTGGGCTGCTGTTGCTGCTGCTGCTGCTACTGCTGCAGCTGTTGGTGCTTCTACCGCTGCTCATGCAGGTGCTGCTGCCGCCGTTGCTACTGCTACTACTGCTGCTATGGTTGTAGCTACTACTGCTGCTGCTTCGGCTGCGGCTGCTGTTGCTGCTGTTTTTGCTGTGGCTGCAGTTGTAGTTGCAGCTACTGCTGCTGCGAGCTGCTAGGTGGGGATTTTTTTTCCCTCTCCCTCCTTCTCGTTGTTTTTTTTTCCTGTTTTTCCTCTCACTGCGGGCAGCAGCCCGCTGTCTACTGCGAGCAGCGGGCTGCTGCTTGCTGGCGGCAGCGAGCTGCTGCTCGCTGGCAGCAGCGGGCTACTGCTCGCTACTCGCTCGCCGTGAGCTGCGAGCAGCAGCAGCCACGGCTGGCTGCTGCCAGCAGCTGCTTGCTGCTGCTACTACTGTAGCTGGCTGCTGCTGCAACAGCTGGCTGCTGCTACGGCTCGGTGCTGCGGCTACCACGGTCCGCTACAGCTGTTGCACGCTGCTGTAGCTGCTGCGTGTTGCGGCTGCTGCTCCCTGCTGCTGCGGGCTGCTCCTCTGGGCTGCTGCTACGCGCTGCTCTTGCTGCGAGCTGCTACTGCGGGTTGCTGCTGCTACGGGCTGTTGCGAGCTGTTGCATCTGCCTGCTGCTATTGCTGCACGCAACTGCTGCCGGCTGCTGCTACCACAACTCGCTGCCGTTGCCTGCGGCTGGCACTGCTGCAGGTTGGTGCTGCTGTTTGTTGCTGCCACTAACTACACCTGGGTGACGTTGCCGCGTGCGTCGTCGCCCGCAAGTGTCGGACGCCGCCTGTCGCTCACCTCCTCGCGTCACGCGTGGGGGTCGGTGCTGCCGAAAAAATTTCGGTACCATTTCCCTTGGCCCAATGGCCGTGGGAAAAAATCAGATGCCGCCACCAGGAGGGTCAATGCTGCCGGGAAAAATCCGGCAGCATTTCCCCTGCACTAGCACTTATGGGGGTCCGCCGGCATTGTCTGGCACCAGTTTGCCACTCTTCTGCTGCTGCTACTACGCTCTGGCTGTGATACCAAGCTGGAAAACCTAGGCAGCAGGTTGGGGCAGCAGCGTTGTTGATGCAGCGTGCGGGCTTCCACACTCGTTGCTTAAGTCAGCTGCCCCCCTAGTCTGGTGCTCTACAGTCCATGTCTGGAAGCTCTGGGTTTGTTACTCAGAAATGTGCGCGCCAGTGTTAGCACCAGAAAGCAGCTAAAAACTGAAAGTGACTAATTAAGAATGAAGAATGAGCAACAATGGGAGACCCCTCCAAGTTTTAGCTCCCCCCCACTAGTGTAGAACTTGTTACTGAGCTAACCAGCCAATCAGAAAATAGTGCTAGACCTATTTTCTGGCAGACAGGGTTTTCTCGGTGAGCCTTGCCAGACGCCCGACAGCCCAAAATCCGGGCGTCGTCCGTTTTGCCTGAAAACTCGACCATACCATAATACCGACGCTGCAAAGGCAGTCGTGCGATCAGAATCAGCTAGAAAAATAGCAGCAAGTAGTTATGGCTGCCCGAACCCGGGCAGTGCCTACGACAGTCAGTGACGCCAAGCAGGGCCACACATCAGGAGACACGGACCCTAGGCATAGCATGACGATGCAGATGCAATACCACAACCAGAAACAGAGCTGAGTGCATGGAAACAACATCTGCAGTGGCAGTGACCGCCGGCGGCTCGACTGCCTCGGAGGCCTGCCGATGGAGCTGAGCGCATCGCCGTAGGGAGGAGGCTTCAGTGAACGATGCGTGGGCCTCAACGCGCGTCGGCTCCACCGCGCGACACTCCAGCAGCATCGAGTCTCGCCGTAAGTCATCCGCACACTGATGTACACAAGCCGGGAGGACACCACAGAGTACAATGAGAGATGCGCGAAAACCAGCAACCACCGCTGTGTGCTGCTGCTGCTTGCAACCGCCAAGCACAAGCTCTTGCGAGCTGATTTAACTGGAAATAATTTTAGGGCATGCAGGCCCATGCAAGAACAAACATGAGCTCTGTGTGTGAGTGCGATGCAAGACGGCAAGAATTTGGCTTAGTTTGGAACGCTGAATATAAAGAACAAGGAGAGAGAACAAATAAGCCCCTAGCGAGCTTAAGTAGGGGCGCCGGCAGCTAGACGCACCAGGCCCCGTCACCCCCGCTGAGCCCAAACACGTCAGCGGGGAGAACACACTGCGTACAATATGATAACAATAACGGTGGTCTCCTCGAGGCACCGGAACAGCTCTCCAAGTACCCGGGTCTCGACCACCGAGAAAATAGGAACAGTGCCAAAACATCTCAGAATCAACGTCCAGACATCACACACCGCTTTCCGAACATCGGAAGCGCTAGTACAGCCACCGGGTCTCCTCGTCGCACTGGTATATTCCACCGGGTGCGCGGGTCTCAACCCACCGAGAAAACTCTCCTAGCTCCCGACAAGCCCAGAGGGCT
>SZWC01002007.1:87260-105021 GCA_023375785.1 Penium margaritaceum | reverse complement strand
GGGAGACCGCACTCAGACCGCATGGCGCGGACCGCATCCTCCATGGTGCGGTTCCAGCGCTCAGATACACCGTTCTGCTGTGGGGTAGCAGGAGCGGAGACCTGGTGAAAAATGCCGTGCTCAGCAAAGAAGGAGTCCATCTCACCGAGGAACTCGCCGTAGCGATCTGAGCGAAAGGTATGTAGCGTGTGGCGAGACTGACGCTCAGCCATCACGAGCCAGAGCCAAACCGCCAGAAGATGACCAAGCTCGGCGATGGTGCGGTCACGTGGGTCTAGATCACTGCTGCTCACTGGTGAGGACGCAGGAACAGCTGCAGTCGTGGTCGGCGCGCGTCTAGAGGAGTGTGCGGGCGACGTGCCGGACGCGGTGCGAGCAGCATGGGCAGCCTAAAGTCCACGAGTGATGCGCTCCCAGTCAAGCGGCTGCTGGCACTCGGTGTAGCGATGGGCACCTCCACAGTTATAGCAATGCACGGAACGGCTACTGCTACCAGTGGATGACGGCTGCTGGTGACCCGATCCACGCTTCCTATTCTTCTTCTTCCCCTGGGCAGCTGCTGCAACGCCCTGCGTCTGCGTGGGTGTAGACGGGGTTGAAGAGGAGGAGGAATATGAGGTCGTGATGGAGGTGGATGAGGGTGACTGCAGGAAGGAAGATGGTGGTGAGGCGAGGAATGCTGCAGCGAGGGAAGTCTCCTGATGTGCTACTGCTGCCTCGCGGGCCGACGTCACCTGGAGGAAAAGCTGATGCGCCCAAGGGAGCAGCTGCAGGGTGGCTGAGAAAGGCTCGAGAGTAGCGTCGCTGTACCGTGTGAAGATATCGGTGTACTCCAGGCAAACTCCGAGCATGATCGTCCAAAGTGCCAACAGTTGTTTGCCCCCTAAGGTCCCCAGACGCGCGTAAACACACATGGCGCTTCGCCAGTAATCTGCCGCAGGCTCCGCTGGTCCCTGACGGAGCGAGTGGAAAGCACGAATGTGTGACGCACGCGTGGCGTGCGTCTCTGCGGCCAGTAGGGACAATGCCAGATCCCAGCCTCCACGAGGATCAGCTACGGTGCCCGTGCCAGCCTCGCCAAGGAAGGGGCGGAAGTCGACGACAGTCTCGTGTGGCATGGCAGAGAGAAGTCCTCGCATGGCCTGGGCTGCTGTCAGCACCTATGCTGGATCTGTAGACTGGTATGGGCTGTGGTAGTAAGGCCACACTCCCTCGGAGGTGGCCCACACCTGAAACAGGATCTCTCAGCAGTCAAATCCGTCCTCGCTGATGTACCGTGGAGGTGGTGCCTCAAAGTCCTTTGGTTGTTGCTCCGTGGGGAGAGCAACCGCAGGCGGAGGAGGGTGAGAGACGGGGAAAAATCCTGGAAGGGGGGATCACCGGGGAAGTCAGGTGATGATCGTATAGGGGACACGGGTGGAGGTCGGATACCCGTCTGCAGCTGACAGAGGCGCTCCTGTAGAAGACGAATCTCCCGCTCCTGGGAGTCATCCTCGAAGCCTGGCATGAATGGCTCGTCATCAAGGAGGTCCGCAGGTGGTGGAGAAACCACACCGGGAGGTGAAGCAGGCGGACCACCTGTCACGGGCACCTGGGCCGAGTGCTGGGTGGAGGCCGCAACGCCGGCAGCTCCCTCAAAAATCCGCGAAGGAGCCGTGGACTGAGGAGGCAGAAGCTCAGTCAGCGTGCGGATAGCGTCAGTCTTCTCTCGCTGCAGACGACGCATCTCCTCCTGCTGGCTGCGCAGATCTGCAATGGCCTGCGAGCGAGGGCTCAATACCCCTGAAGAGGAGGAGGAGGGATCACCTGGTCTCTTGTCCTTGTCGTCGGGCGAACTCATGTCGCCGCTCACTATGGGACGATTGGTCAAGTTTGCCGGATTTCAAAACCGTCTGAGTTTCTCGAGGAGTTGAAACGCTGACAACTTTTGACTTTCTTGGTGAGAATTTGGCTGTGTAATGCTGACGTCAGCAAGTGGTTGCTGACGTCAGCACGACCTGATGACATCAGCAATCAACACTGCTGCCGTCAGCTCGTCCCCTCCATTTTTTTTTGTCGGTTCTGCGCGCGAGTGGAGCCGCTTCGCGGTGGCGCGTGGTAGCTCTGCGGAAGCTGCGCAGCAGCTTAGGCCCAGCTGCTGCTGCAACTGTGCTGTCAGCTGCAACAGCAGCTTCGTAGCTGCGTGTGCAGCGGTGGCAGCAGTGGCTGCGCTGCTGCTGCTGCTGCTACGCGCTGCGGCTGCTGCTACGTGCTGCGGCTGCTGCTGTGCGCTGCAGCTGCTGCTGGCTGGCGCCGCCGCGCGCTGCTGCTGCTACCACTGCTGCGCTGCTGCTGCCGCCGCGACTGCCGCTGCTGCTGCTGTGCCGCTGCTGTCGCTGCCGCTGCTGCGCTGCTGCTGCCGACGCTGCTGCTGCGCTGGTGCTGCCGCCGCTGCTGCCACGTTGCTGCTGCGGCCGGTGCTGCTGCGCTGCTGCTGCCGCCGCCTCTGCTGCTGCTGCTCTGCTGCTGCAGCTGTGGGAGGGCGGCTGCACGCACCGCAGCCACCACACAACTCTGCGTGGCGGTACACGCCGCTGTTGCTGCCTCTGCAGCTGCGATCTCACGTGGTGGGTGGAGTACGTTGACGGCGACCGGCCGTCTCCAACGGATCCCAGGAACTCTGCTATAGCGGTGACTCTCACTGCTGCTGCTCTGCTGCGTCTCTGCTGCGCAGCTCAGTGAGAAATGTCTCACTGCTCTGATACCATGAGGAAGTGCGTAGAAGCTTCCTAGCAACACAGCCGCTGACCGGACGTCAGTGCCTGGTCATACGGTGACGACAGTCACAGGTCGTACACACAACGGCAAGGGTTTGGCTAGGAGACACAAGACATAGTGTCAGAATGCTTCAATATAGCATATGCAGAGAGAAATGACAAATGACAGGTCCAACACATAAATACCTGCCGCGGCGCACGGCGGGTGTCGCACGCGGCAGTCCAAGAGCTGTCCTAAAACCGGCCCAAAACCACTGTTTTGGCCGTAACTCTGCGCACACATGTCAGAATCCTACGCCGTCTGAACCTAGACGTGCAGAATCAAAAGAGGGACGCAACGACTGGTCACATGCATGCATCCATCGACTGACGGTGAGCATACAATGCAAAAACATGCAAATAGGCCTCATGGCCAGTCCGCCGAAAGACGCTTGCAAGACGTAGAAGACACAGCAAAGAGTCCCAGTGGCATCTGGGGCTCTGGAACAGTGGTCGGTCAGCTCCAAGTGGGTAGTCCGCCGCCTGTCGTTGCGCCGGTGTCACCAGGGCCACCTGCCTCAGGGATCTGCACGAGTATGGACACGGCCGAGTGGTCACAGTAAACTGTACAGGAACAGCACAAAGCACAACAATAGCGCCTTCTGCCCTACTAGCCACGACATCCTGGCGCGTTAGCGGACGTAGACTGGTGACGACAACAGTATTATTCAGTTAGATGATTGATGTATCAAAGATTGCTATAGGGCTCCCAACTGTTGGGCGTGGAGTTGTAATCATGTGACTTATCCATATACTAGGTTCTTTTTCTGCGACATCGATCTCCAAAGATATCTTCAATCACATACTTTGTATCCTCGTCCACTTGTACAAGAGGTGGGGCTACAACATCTTTACCAAAAAAATGTGTATTGGGGTCCTCATAGTGCTTGAGCTTGCCAATCAAGAAGACAAGGTGGATTGCCATTTTGTTGGGCAAGCAAAGTCGAGCGACAACACGGGTTTGCATTTGCTTGATTTCAAATGGTGCCAACCAGCGGGGTTTGATTTTTTCATAGTCATATCCTCAGAGTTTGATGCTCGTGGAGCTGAGGCGGACGCAATTTCTGGCACTGAACATGTCATCGCTGCAATGTCGGTCGGTTGCTCACTTGATAACCGATTGAGTTTTCGGAAGAGTGTGCCGTGTTTCCTTCCGGATGCTTGCAAATTCCCTGAGGTGGATGTTGACGGCGGGGATGTTTCAATGACTTTGTTATCCTGCCGGCATGGCGGGAAGTTTACTGTACACTGATTCAAAAGGGATTTTACCAGTTGTGGTGGAAGTGATAGAGACGTATGCAAGTTCGGCATTCGACTTGGCTTTTCAATCGATGTCGTGCATCTTGCATAATGTGCGGGGAGAAGCTGTTTGAGTGCCTGATTGGTACGGTCCGTTTGTCCATCGGTTTGAGGATGGAATGCTGTTGATAGCTGGATCCGACTGCCATAACGCCTCATCAGTTTGGGCCAGAAACGCCTAGTGAAGCAGCTGTCTTTGTCACTGATGATGGTACGTGGTACGCCATGAAGTCGTACAATCCGGTTTAGAAACAGCCGCACAGTTCCTTCTACGGTGGCAATGGTCTTCGTTGGGATGAAGTCTAATGTTTTAAAAAATCTATCCACCACAACAAGGATAGCATCATAACCCTTGGTGGTGGCGGGTAGTCCTGTTACAAAGTCCACGATGATGTTGGCCCACTGTTCCGTTGGAACCAGTAAGGGTTGAAGTAGACCGGGTGGCCTTGTGCGATGAGCGTTTTTGTCTCTAAGAGGTGTCGCACGATTTGCAAGAGGCTGCCACGTTGGTTTGCATATTGTCCCACAAGTAGTGTTTTACAAACTTCTTGAGCGTCTTTTCCTCACCGATATGTTCACGTGGACGAGTGTCGTTGCATTCCCCCAATAGCATTCTTTGTAGCTCGTCGTTTGGTTTAAGTACGATCTTGCAAGTGATTCGCCGTCGCAAGTACAGGCCGTCAAACCAGAACTTGATTTTTCCGTCCTCGCCAATCTCCTCGTAATCCTTTGCCAACAGCCTTGCGAGGTACGGGTCTCGTTCAAGGAGTAACGTGTTGATCCCGGCCATTGAATCTGGTCACCAACTAACAGGATGCCTTTGATTAGTTTTCCCAGGCCGGCACTCAATGTCATAGTCGAAGTTGGACTTGAGGAACTCCATCAACTGAGTTTATCGACGGCTTTAATTTTGTTGATTCTTGATTTATTTCAGCGTGTGATGGTCAATGCAGACAATGCATCCTCCACTTTCCAGGTAGCACCGCCATGTTTTGAATGCGTGCATGACTGAGAGCATTTCTTTCTCGTGCACTGCGTAGTTGAGCACCAGTCTGCATAGCTTTGTTGATAACTATGCAACCAGTTGTTCTCCACCGTCGTTGTCTTGGAGTAGTACGTTTTTGATAGCTCTATTGGATGCATAACCACCGTTGGATTTTCCAATCGTAAAGTTGGTGCTGAGTTCGGAACGCTTCTTGTTTGCTAGCCCCCAATTCCACTCGGTGGTTTTCTCAGTGAGATGGGAGAGATGCACTAACACTCATATGTAGTTCTTTACAAATCATCGGTAGTAGTTGTAGAAGCCAAAAATCCTTGGACATCTAGATAACTTGTAGCCGTCGGCCAATCAGCAATTGCCTCTATCTTCTTTGGATCCATGGTGATTTGTTCGTTGATGATGATGCGGCCCAGAAACTTGTTCGAACACTTACCGAAGTCACATTGAGAGAGATTTCCATCAGAAATATCTTTTTGTAAGATCTCCAAAGCCTTTTGAAGATGCCCATTGTGTTCCTCTGGGGTGCGTATGTACACTAGAATGCTGTCAAGAAATACGATGACAATGTCATTGAGACACGGGTGAAAGATGTTTTTTCAATGCAACCATGCATGTTCTGGGTACATTTGTGAGTTAAAACAGGATAACTGAGCATTTGAAGTGCTTGTATTGGGTGCAAAATGCCGCATTCTTGAACTCCTTATCAGATACGCGCATCTGATGATAGCCGCTGCGTAGGTCAATTTCCTTGATGATTTGGGCCCAATGGAGTCGGTAAAAAAGTTTATCTACTCGCGAAAGAGGATCACGGTTCTTGATGGTGATGTTGTTCAGCGCTCCGTAGTCCATGCACATCCTCATCCCTCCTGTTTTCATTTTCACAAAAAGTGCAGTTGCTGTGTACGGTAACATGGAGGGTCGGATGAACCTATGAACGATCATCTCGTCTAGATGCTTCTGGAGTTTGGCAGCTCATGGTTGCTCATATTACAGGTCGCCTTCATAGTCAGTCTTCTGCTTGGCTTTAGGTCTATATGATGGTCGATGTTCCTTTGTGGTGGAAGTTCTCGGGGCAGTTTGTTGGGGAAAACCCCTTTGAACTCCTCGATGAGTATTGCAAACTCCTCTTGTGCTAGTGCAAACTTCTTAGGTGTCAAAGGCGTCGCTGTTGCCATGGAAGCTGGGATTTCTTCTACTTCCCCTGATTCAACATGGTCTAGCCACTCTTGAGCTCCACGCTTCAGGTATTTCTTGGCCACATCTTAGGATATCGATTGGTGCTTTGTGGCTACCGCAAATTCCTCCACTGTTTCCACCTATGCTTTTGCACATAACCGCTGTTGCGTCGTGGATTACTCGACCAAAGGCAAGTATTTTTCTTTGCCAGAAATGCTGACATTGACTACTATGCTACTCGAGTCCACATGTAGATTGTGTCGGTAGAGGAAATCTTGACCGAGGATGATTTTATGGTCACTGATTGGGCAAGTCATCCAGACCGATATGTTGTGCAGTTTTCCGATTTGCAGTCGGAGTGGTACGTGAAGTCGACAGATTAACAATTGTCCCTCAATGGTTTTGTCTTCAGATGCTCCCGGTTTGGTTTGCAAACCCAGCTTCTCAACCATGTCATTCATTTCAAAGCTCTAAGAAGCTCCTCCATTGAGTAGTACCAGTACCATTCTACAAATCTTATAACCCCTTAGTTATACCCATAGCAATTGTGCTGTTGGTCGTCCTCGTACTCCTCGTTGGATGTTAGGATCGTGGGAACCCTCGTCTACGACTATGTGAGCTGATGGGCGATCGGTTGGCACATATTTTTCTGACAAGACAAGAGCCTAGCCGTCTACCCCTATACTTTGCCGTTTCCTGACTCTTCGTTTCCATATGACTTTCCTCCAATTTTGGTTTGTGTATGCATTTTTTGACAGCAGTGCAAGGTTACGACCCGACTTCCTACAATTCCACTAGAGCCATTGATCACGTTGATCGATTGCGTCAATCTCCATCAGCGAGGAGGTTTCTTTCGGCTGCGAGTTTCCTGTGCCATGACAAGAATTGTGGATCTTGAGTTGCCAGCCATTGGATTTGAGCGTTGAATTCGACGCTGTCCATTCAATCAGTTGCTACGATCATTCACAAAAGGTCATTATGGATGCCAAAAATGGTGATCACTCACCGAAAATTGTGCTTTAGGCCGTTCTTGTAGTAGAAATACAGTTCGTCAGGGACGAGGTCACTATCGGTGATGATTGTGCTGAAATGCTGAGTGTACTCCGTCACGCTGGAATGCTGATGCAAGCATTGGAGTGTGTATTATGTGTGAGACTTCTCATTTAGCTTACCAAAATGGTCAAGAGAAGAGCGCGCCGAGTCACTCTACGTTTTCAGTGGCGTGAGAGAGTTGTGCCACGTTGGATTAATGTGCCCAAGAGGTAGTATGCGTGCGATTGGCAATGTGAGAGCAATCGTATGAGCCATTGATTTGGCTCCGCCAGTCTCTTACTGCTATTGGATGGCCTTTAGATCAGACCACCAACTGAAAGCCGAGCCATGCAAAATCAAAGATGCCAGGTCAATTTTCTCTTTGTGGTTGTTGACCCCAGCAGGGTTGAAGTACACCTCCAAACTCGTCAGCCAGTTATGACAGTCGGTCCCTTGGAGTTGGCGGGATGGAACAGCTTGGCTAGTGCCGGTAAAATATGGGGTTCACTCAAGAGTTGTAGATTTCTCTCTGTAAGCACCATTTTGCACACACAAGAAATCCAAAGCTCCTCCATCACCATGTTGAACTATTGGAGCAGATGGGTATTGAGTTTTTCGAGTCCATGTTTTTTGGGTACATGTCTTCATTGATTTGTGCTTATTGGTCAGTGCCTTCCATCGTGCCAGGTATCAACCTGATGGGTAGTGGCAGGGGCAAAGGGCTCGCCGAGCCCAAGAAGTCTGTTACCGGGTTGGCCGTCAGGTTCGTCGATATTGTGCCATTTTCTACAAAGGTTGCCACTACCATCTGTTTTGTCTGGAGTGCGTTGATGTTCATATGCTGCTGATCCTCCATTGCCGGAGTACTTGCTGGGGATTGTTGCTTGTCACCAGTTGTGCTCGCTTTGTTCATCGTTGTCGTCACAAAGTCTGTAATCTTCTGAATGGTGGAGATTCGCTGATGACTCGTTGAGGTTTTCGCAAGAGATTCAATGCGTCAGTTGCCCCTCGAGGGCCGCAGCGCGCTCATACCAAGTGTTATGCGGAGAAAAACGTAGGTGGTTCACATGGATGAGGTGTGGAACAAAAGACAATTCAGGGATTCAAGGCAAATGGATAAACTTTTAAAGCAGTAGGTGTACTTTGATGGAAAGTGTCGAGTGAGTGGAGCACATGTGCACAATGTTGAGAATGAGAATGAGGCATATGTTGGGTCCTCGGCGTTCGGTCCAAGCGAGGTGTGCGAGATTTTGTCGTGAGTGGCTGCTTTGAGAAGCTCTGCCGAGAAGTGGGGAGGCTTTGAAAACATCGAGGTGCATCATTACAAGATTCTAGCACCATCGAGAAGTCGACCGAACAATGTTAAAACATTGATATAGTTTGCAACACTTCTGTCATCCTTTCTGGAACGTGGTTGAAGTTGTCACAAACTTCTAGAATGGAACAATGAAGTAGGGCAACTGGCCAAAGTGCCCTCGGCCGAACGGCGTAAAAATCTTGAGGTGAACATGCGGTGGGCCACAAATTTAATGAAAGAAATGCCCACTCGCGGGATTTAGGGACTCGTGTACGTTAGGGACGCAACAAAGACCTCCATGTTCATACCATGAAGACAGAAAAATCATAGCAAAAACACATTACACACATTCAAAACATTCCATTTCACATTGTTATCTGTTTTCACGGGTAGTGTAAGTAGCTCACACATCATAATTCATTAAAAGTTCAATTTCTGCTTGAAGCAAGTTTCTCATGGTGTGTGATTCCAAAGAAAAATCAGCCCATCACGTACTGTCATATATACTTCTCTTGTTTAATTTTCTGAATGAAACTTTCACCCGAATCATTGCACTAACATTTGCATTCTTAAAAAAATGGAAACTTCTGAAATTTTAGAGGTAGTGACTGAAGCAACCACTTGGATAATGTGGCCAGAGTAGTCATATCACTCAAAACAACTGTGCGAAAGAGTGTCAGTGACACCTCTTCACACGTTCAATGTGACCTCATTGCTTGTTCTTTCATTTTTTGTGTGAAGTCATCCATGATTTGCAGTGGCCGTGCCTGTGGCTTGTGTCCATTCTTGTGTTGATTCTTGCTTTTGACATGAGACAAAAAAAATGTGGTGATTATTGCAAGATTTTGCATTGTCAGTGAACTAGAGTCCATGTTCTTGGGAACTATTTTGGTACAGTTGTATCCACGGTTTGACTCCTGTCACCAGTCTGAGTTGTGTCAAGGTCATGGCTGCGTCGACACGTTGTATGATTTTCTCGATGAACCGGTTGTGGATTTGAAATTCAGGTTTTTTTCTCTCTTCAAATTTGGCCCTAACAAGAAAGCCAGAATCAATGATTTGTGTGGTATTTGCACAAATGTGTTCAGTCTGCACGCCTTTGAGATGATCGTGTGCTTAGGTACACCCAAAACGTGGAATCTTGAACCGTAGGAACCATCCAAATACAACAACATTTCCTACGCTGGCATACCAACCATGGTTTTTCAAGGACTGTGACTGCCATTTTTTCAATCTCCCTGTACTAATGTACATGAAGACTATTCATGTGCCTCATTGAGCCTACTCTCTGCAAGTAATGTGCATTTTGCATGACCTTGCACCTACTCGCAAGGACAGTGTCACCCAGTCGGAAAGAGAATGTATTCCGACGTTTCCAACCACTCTTTTGTGATGTCAACAAACCAAGACATTTCACAATCCTGCGTCACAAAGACGTCAAACCCACATCACCAATGGCGCCCATTCTTGCAGCTGATGTTACGGGAGGAGCCATTATGTTGCCGGGTGCCTCATACGCAACCGCAGCGGTTGTAGCAGTTTTCGGTGGTAAGGCTTGAAAATTTGGTGGAAAGCGACTCAACCATGATGAGAAACAATTCCAGCAGCACAACTACGACAAATGACACAATAGCAGGTGTCACATATGCGGCAGAAATAGCAAAAAAAATGGGAATTTCCGCCTTGTTTTGCAACATTAGCATCATTAGTTGGCGGCCGTTGCCTGTCTAACTGTGGATGCACCAACTGGGAATGGTATCACGTCATCCATGAACCTCATGGAGGTTTTAGTCCCACCCTGCCTCCCACCATCCTCATTCTAAAAAAGACCACATTGTTTCACCTCAATGTTTTGTGTTTTGAGGGCTCAATCAAAATGATGGGCCTAAGCTCTCAAGTTCCACAATTCTTGCATTTTTTTTCCCCTTAGTGTCAGGGAAATGATGTCCTATTTCTTGGAACCAGATATCATTGAAATCTTGGCAGAATTTTACAAGGGGTTGTTTGACATGATTTTCAACCTTTTCAGCCAAAACACACCATATTTTCAAGAACACTCAAAGGCATCATCCTTCCAAATGTTTCAATATTTATATGACTTTGAACTTAATACGTTGACTTGTGTCAGCACCTTGCCATTCTATTTGTCAAGAGGATGACTTTTCTTAGCAAGTCAAACCCTCCAAGGACATATTGATTTCCATGTTTCGGCCATTTCCTCCCTCTAGGTTGATACTGAAGGCAAGATAATCAAGAAGCCAAAGGCATCAGAAGTTGCGAGGTTGTGATTTGAAAATTTGGACCAGCCTTCAATTCCATATGCGACATGGAGCACAATAGCTATGGTGCAGAATCAGAAGGAGGACAAAGGTTGGAGCAGTGCAAACCATTCATGCCCTCAAGAAGGTACTCTCTTCAAGTAGCCCGCCTTTGCCACCAAGAAGAAAGATGACAAGGAATTTGGTAATGACGAAAATGACGAGACTACGTGTAATTGTACTGAAGAGGAGGTAAAGTGCTATATGAACCCCTGAGATGTGTACATTTGATAACAGAAAGCAGTTCTGTTGAGCCTCCAGCAGCCTCCTTTCCAAAGCTGTACATGAGCTTAGAAGGAAGATAGTCCATGTGCCTCCGTGGTTAGTACTAGGTGAGAGCAGTTTGACACTCCTATCCCCTCCCCCAGGTGGCACTACCTGCGTAGAATTACTCATAGATTGTGCCTCCACATTTTACACTTGAGCTGGGATTACTCTTCCAGCGATGGACAGCAAGTGCTGGTCTTTGGATGTACCATATGAGCCCTCAGCAAACTACAAATGACCTATAAGTGTAGACAGCGGTGCTTGTAGTGTGCAGATTGATCTATGCTTTCCCAGTCAAGCTTGTCATTGACTTCCATCGCTACATCAACCAGTATGGAATGTGGTTTGAAGCTGATCCCGGTGGGGGAGGGAGGGGGGGGGGCTCAATATTTCCCTGGCTGAGACACATATGGCCCTAGGCTAGTGTCTGCCTCCACATCCTCCACTACCTCTACCACAGCTACCACTTCTATGGCAACAGCACGCTCCACCCAAGCATTGGCCGTGGCTGTTAGAAATGGGGCCAACAAGCTCAATCACAGGTCCACAGGATCAGGAATGGATAAAATACCAAAGGCCTGCTCCAATTCTCAATCACCATGTGAAATATGAGGTGGCAAGTTGTCTACAGTCCAAGTTTTGGGCCGATCCAACGGTCGGATGGGGAGAAATGAATTTCTGAAGTTTCCGGGGTCATGTACCACAGGAATCTGTGCCAGGGGTCCATGCCTTTGTCTAAAAAAGGAAAAAGGACAAGAGTTCCAGAGTCAAGACCAGCTGAAGACCATATCCAAAAAGGCCCTTGGTACTAGTCTTGCCTTACCAGAGTGTGCTGACTAGAATAGATGGATGTGGCCTTGCTTTTTTGGTGAGGTGTGATCCTCTTGATGGTTTGGTGTGCTAGCCATGGACACATGGAAGTTTCCCATGTGATTGTGGGTAATGTGACCATTAGGAGTGTGACATGAGAGCATGCTCTAGCTCTCTAGGTCGTGTGTGAGTGGCCAGCCTGATTTCTAGGCTCATTGCCTCTCTTGTGTGAGCTTCTAGTGTGGTGTGAGTAAGAGTTGGCCTCCATGGCCAAGGAGTGTGGCTTGTTAGAGGGCAGACTTGCCCATACTCTTACTACTTATGTACTGCCCTGTTTTGAGTTATGTAACAAGTATTCAAGAGTGCATGCCAGGCCCTTCCATGCCCAAGTGCTCGCTGTTCCACTGCTGCCCCTCTCTCCACGGTCCAACAGTGGTAGTGGTGGCCATGGCCGAGGACGGGGGGAGGGTTGTTGAAAGGTGAGGCGGGGGTCTAGAAGCGCCCACATCCCACCTGTAGTCATCTGCTAGAACTGTGGGGCCATCCTTATGGTCCTGTCATCTTTGTGTGCTTTGTGCAAATTGACTCACATCCCACATCCCACCTGTAGTCATCTGCTAGAACTGTGGGGGGTGAAAGATGAGGGACATGAGGTCATGTGGTGGACGGCCACTAAAGCAATGATCCAGAGGCAACCAATTTTCACAAAGATGACAGGACCCTAAAGCTATCCACTCTAGCCAATTTACACAAGCTCCATTTTCCACATACTATCTTGATTATGCTAAAGGCAAAAGACACCACTCTCTCTTCATCACTGCTAACTCTATGACCTCTCACCCCCTTGACCTTGTGCATGCTAATGTCATGGAACCCTTTCTCCATGACTGCCTAGGTTGCTACTACTTGTGTCTGACCGATGACCTTCTCCCGATATGGTTGGTTTTTTCCTGTTTGTCACAAAATTGATGTCATTGAGATTGTTGAATCCTAGCTTCCTCTGGCCAAATGGGCCTGCCTTTTTTACTTCTTTTATAGTGGCCATGGTGGTGATTTGTTTGGTCCCATTTCATGCTTTCTTGAATCCCAGGGTATGCGCATGGAGCCATCCGCTGCCTACACACCCCAACAGAATGGTGTCTCTGAACTTTGGAATCACATCCTTGCTGATGGGGTGTGTTCTCTTCTATCTGCTTCTGGCAGGTCTTTGCCTTTTGCTTTTGAAGCCGAGTCATACATGACTTGGGTTTAGAACCACGTTCCTCACGGCCCGCTCTCTTGTCATGTCACCCCGTTTGAGCGGTGGACTGGTCATCGTGCTGATTTGTGTCTTTCCCATGTCTGGGGTTGTGTTGCCGCTGTGTAGCTTCTTAATGACCTCTGTAAGGGACAGCTGGCCCCTCGTGGTTTTCTCTGCATCTTTCTTGGAGTCTCCTCCTTCTCCAAAGTGTTGCGCTTTTGGGATCCTACCTGATGTCACATAATTGAGTCTCGTAATGCCCTCTTCTCTGAGGATGTGTTTGAATGTGACATGTAGTATCTTTGTTCTCTCACATCTCTTGCCCCAATCTCTTGGCTTTGGGGAGGTTCTCTGCCATCTGCTGCTGTTGCACCCTCCGCTCGGGTCAAAGTGGCCGACCCTATCCTGAGCCAGTCTTCCCCTGCTTTGGATCCAGAATCACCTTGCATGGATCCTCCCACTGCCTCCTCTCTCTCTTCGTTCCATTCTGCGGTCTCTCTATAATCAACTTCTCAGCCTACCGCCTCCTCGTCCTCCCCAGTGCCCTCTGCTTCCTCTTCTCCCTCTCTAGTATTTCGTGCACACACTTCATCCTTGCCGGAACTTCATGTGTCCTCTCCCTCTTTGGCTTTGCCAGCGTTGCCATCTTTAGTCTTGCCGTCAGCCTCCTTTGCACCCCCGTGTCTCCATACGTCCGGGGTGGCTGTGTGCGTACTCGTCCCACCCAGAGTCGTATGTATTTTTTCACTACACATGGCTCCTCATCTCATGGCCCCACTGCACCAGATTACACCACCTTGTCTGGTGAGTTCTGGCTCTGTGCTCTAGGTCTCACCATATCTACTGACTTGTCCACCTCTCTTTCTTCTGTTCATCCCAGCACTTCCCTTGGGTATTCTCTTGTTGAGCATGAGTTTTACCATGGACCTGGCATACTTGTCTTTGGGTATGTGGCACATTTCTTTGCTTCTGGTGGTCTCTGCTCGCTGCCTCTAGAGCCCGTGATTGTTCACGAGGCTTGCAAAGCTATTGATTCCACTCTGTCTGAAACAGGATGATCTGAAGGCTTTGAATGTGCATGGATTGTACGAGCTTGTTGATCTCCAACCTAGAAGACAGGCTGTCTCAGCCAAGTGGGTTTATCACAAAAAGCTAAACTCAGACAAATCCGTCGAGCAATACAAAGCTTGCTTCATGGCCAAGGGATTCTCTCCGGACCATGGCATCAACTTTGATGAAACATTTACTCTAGTGGATGTTCTACCTCCTCACAGGCCCCCCTCAACTTTGTTGCTCACATGATCGGGATTTCAAGCAAAAGGATGTGAACAATGTCTTCCTTCATGGCAAGCTGGATGAAAAAATCTACATGACCCAGCCCCCTTGGCTCCACTGATGGTACCAACAAGGCATGGCGGCTACGCAAGGCTTTGTATGGCCTTAAGAAGTTGTTGGAACAAGGAGATCACATCTACTCTTGAGAAGGTTGGCTTTTTCAAGAGCGTTGTTGATCTTGTACTGTTTCTTAGTGCATCCTCTAAACCACTTGTGGCCATTCTTTTGTATGTTGATGCTCTTCTGATTGCATCCCCCATCCCTGCTTCTGTTCAGTCAGTTGAAATTATCTTCCCATTAGTATACACGATGAAGGATTTCAGTCCATCCTGCCTCTTTCTGGGCATGGAGCTTGAGCGTGACCGCTCAAAGAGGATACTGTATGTTCATCAGGCTGTGTATGTGCACATCTTGGGGGGGCGCTTTCCCTCTCCAATCTTTGTAGTCCCCTTGGCTTCTATGCTGATGACTCGAGCAGGTCAGAAACTGTTGAAGTCGCTGGATGTGTCCAAACTGGGGGAGACAGTTAATGTAATGGACTTCCTGGTTGTGATTGGTTCATGTATGTAGCTACCACTACTTGTGCAGATGTAGCCTTTGCAGGAAACTTCCTATCCCAGTTCTCCCAGTTCCCCAGAGAGTGACACCTTGAGGCTGCATTGCATGTGGTGCGATATGCATCGTCCAATCTGCACACATGGTAGTACTTTAGAGTGAAGCCCTCAATCAATGTCAATGGTTTTATCGACAGTGACTTGGCTCATGATTCAGATGCCCGTAGCCATACAGGCTACATCTTCTTGATTGGGAGTACGGCAGTCTCCTGGAAAAGTGGCAAACAAGGGTATGTGGCAAGGAGCTCAAGCGGAGCTCAGTATGTTGGTGCAAGTATGTGTGAGGCTGTCTGTCTGTGTCGCTTGCTACATCAACTGCACATTCCCATTTGTTTCATCACTCTGTACGGTGCTAATGAGAGCAGAAAAGCCATTTCTGAAAGTTATGGCATGCACCATTCACACAAAAAACACATGAATGTTGAGCAGCAATTTCTTTGTGAGTGCATCACCGTCGGCATTGTTCGTGATGTTTGGGTGGACATGTGTTCAAAGCTAGCTAAACTTCTTACAAAGGCATTCAACAGAAACGACTTCAAGAGTGATATTCATGTTGTTAGTCTTGCGGTCCCCATGAATCTGGGTGATGTGTGTTCCCTATGTTCATGTTCTGTGTTGTGAAATTGTTTCTTGCAGCATGTGAATGCTGTGATTGCGGGGCATGGGGGAGTGCTAGTGTTTGTGGTTATGTTAGGTTGGTGGCCCATCACACCTGTAATTCTCTCTTGTCTTGCACCACATGCTCACTAAGTCATCCACGTCGAGAACACTTAATGATGTGACTCCGCTGGAGCTCTGTCCCACAAGATGGGAGTCATCTATGGTGAAGCTAGTACACTCTGCCAGTAGCAACACATAGTCAAGCGGTGGCCTAAGGTCACATGATCTGTGTTTTACATGAATCTCTCCGCTGGTTTTGCTTGTGGGGAGCTCTAGATCTTTGACGCATTATGTTGCCATGGCCATCTCTTTATTGCATGCGGTTTTCTGGGGGAGTCTCATTCTGCCAACCGAGTGCTGATCCTTAGGAGGCCACCTGGCCATTTCCATTCTGTGCCACGGCAAGTAGCCATCCTTGTTATGTACCAAGATGTCGGGCCTGACCTCTGGGTGGCTGTGTGATCTCGGTGTGCATCATGCATGACTGGGAGTCATGCTCACCAGCTGTGCTTAACTCTCGCTCCTAGTTCCCACTTGTACTAACTCTTGATTTTCACAGAGTACCATGATATTTGAGGTATGGTGTGTTTCTTGTGGGGGATCTCCCCAAACTCTCGTCCCAACATTCCATGTTCTATGTCCTTCAGAGATTAACTACAATTTTGAATTGTCATTCAAGCAGCCAAGCCGAGCAGCTCGTTCAACTGGTGGGTTCTAGCCAGCTGTTGCTTGGGATCTTGCAACTAGACTGTTCTATTCTCCAACCATTTTGTAACGCATTCCACAGAGTTACTCGAATCCTGGCACTCTGAAACCAATGTAATGATCTGGACGGGAAGCTTGTCCCACTTGACCAAAACCGAGGGTCTGACCTGATGGGCCAAGCTTTCAGTCCGACTCGTTACACATCTAGTAGAAAATCCTTTCCACTTCTAAGAGCTCTTATGGAGGAGACTATGTCTCTACACTTGTGTTGCTTGTTCTTTGGTACCCTTGCTATTAACTTCCGCTCTTTCAAGCACATTTTTTCATATCTCTTTCTTGTCAATGAGGTAATGAGAGAACCCGCTTGAAAATGATCGGTGTGGGAGAGCATAGCCTGACAGACACAATGTTATGAACGGCGCTTAGAATGGTGGAGAGATGGAAAAGACATGCTTGAGAGAGTAGAATTTGGTGAATTAAAAAAACAACACAAGTGTAGAGGTGTAGTCTCGCCCACATGTACCCAAAGAAACGCACAAGTCCAACCATCTGCTGCCTCATCTTCCCAATCCTCTTTTTCTATGTCCTCTTCCTCCTCCTCCTCTCCTTCCTCCACTGCCAACATCCTCGTCTCACAGGGCCATCAACGTGGCAGACGTGGGAAGGGCAAGGGGAAAGGCAAAGACCCCGTGTCCTTGCCCATGCCAAACGTCATCGTGTGCTGGAACTGTGGCTCCACTGAGCATTTAGTATGCATGTTTCTTGCTCCACCTGATGACTTGCGCCTTGCATGTGTCATGCACGCTCACTGGGCACACACTGCTGGAACCTCTCCCTCATCCACCTCCAGCTCTAGCTCCAGTACCTCGACATGTTCCTCCACTTCCTCCGCTCAGGCCTACTCCACATCTTGTGTTTCCTTTGCTCCTCCATCGGCACCATATTCCTGGGGCTGACCGCCATCATACCAAGTGCCCGTCTATGCTCGGCCGCCTTCCCCAGCCTACATAACTCCTCTGTGGTACCCTTCTTCCTTGGGATCCTCGACCCTGGCCCCAGCCCCGGCAATGTCGGTTGACGGTAAGCGCCGACTGGAGCAGCCTCTCCTCTAGCTTCTGCGCCTTCTTCATGATCAAGGATGTGAGGGTGAGACTCCGTTGGCCAGAGGTCTTACATGCCAGACCGACACTGTCCTTCGTGGATCCCCCCCCCC